>LPNX010731301.1:182738-207083 GCA_001517045.1 Pseudotsuga menziesii | reverse complement strand
TTAATTTATGATGTAACTAGTTTAATAATTAATATTATTTATAAATAAAATATTTAAAAACAAATGTATATAGATATATTTGTATAGTTATTTTCAAATATAAAAGTAATAGCTTACAGCTAGGACATTGTCATAGTTAATTTACCATTAAGACATTGTCATAATTAATTTGGTGTTAACAATGGAGTTGTAACACGTGAGGCTTTGCAATTTACTAAGTTCTAGGGGGTCTATGAATCCATTTGTAATCTTAGAATTTAGAAAAATATACAACATTGTCAAAATTGTAATTTTTCATTGCCGAACTAATCCACAACTAAAAATGACCAAATAAATGACCAATTGTTATGTGGTCATTTTTTTCTAGATACCCCGTGACCAAATTTGGTCATTTATCTTGGTCTTTTTTAGTTTAGTTTTATCATGTGACCAAAATTGGTCATTTATCTTGGTCTTTTTTAGTTAGCCCGCTTAAATTTATCAATTTTGGTCATTTATCCCTTGAAAAAAATTGTGGTGACCAAAATTTTTGGTCTCTTGGTCACTAATCTCTCATTTTGCACTAGTGGTAGTTACATTTCACTAACAATTTATTCTATAATACTTAATAAATAATTGTGTTTTATTGTTATTGGTAAGTCAATGTTTATTAGCTTATATTAAGATTAGCTGTCCATTTATAGTTTGATTTTTACTTTGGAAGAATATTTAAATAATTGTGTTTTTATTGTTATTGGTATGTCAATGTATGATTAGTTTATATTAAGACTCAGGATCTACTTATATTTTGTTGTTTATTTTGAGAGAATAATTAACCACAATGTTGATAACAAAATGTTCATTTTCTTATGTCATTTGTTTAAAGATAAATGAAATTCTTAAGTATTTAAATTGTGTTATGGACACTAGTTTGTTGGTTAGCAAACTATGTTATCCATGGGTTATAATGTCATTTTCATTATAGCTTTTGAGTACCATTTGTGTTGCACATAGTAGTGGAATACATGCAAAAATCTATTATTACATAGAAGATGGTCATGTTTGATAAAATTTCTATTGAAGTTAAAACAACTTGTGCATGTAAAATAACTACAAAATATTTGGATGTTAGGATATATATGGTGTAAAACACACACAGACACATATATATATATTGAATTAATAACAATGGTTAATACTTCCAAAATATTCTCATTTAGAATGCTAAATGAACAATGATTCTTATGATATTACCTTTCTACAAAGGTTGTCATACATGTTAGTACCGTTAGTCTTGAAAATAACTTTGATGATGAAGCTACTGATGTTCAAAGATACCACTAAGAAAACATATTTTGGAGATACATAGTACCCTAAACACACCTTGTAAAGAAGAAAATTCTCAACATGCACATCACTATTGAGGATGTGTTCGAGAGAGGATGTGACATATTGGATCACTAATTAACAACACCCAAGCACTATGACTATTTTATTCGAAACATCTCGTTTGTATTTAATCCCCACTAAGAAGCCCCACTGGTGTAAATTCAACGATGGGGAAGCGACAAGAGGTTTAAAAGCCATAATTATTCCATTGAGGTAAATGAACTATGTTATTTGTTGTCATTTATGTAGTTTATATTGTCAAAAGGATTCATGGAACTTGCATGAGGAAATGAACATAGAATTTGTTGACATTTATATAGTTTATATATTTCCTTTTGATGTTTGTGAATGTTTAAACTTTTAGTTGGTTGTAAATATTTATTTTTACTTTAATTTTTTTGATCTAGTTTGTTATAGAAAAGAAAAAGATAAGTTATCAAATGCCCTCAATAATCCCAAAGAATGATGATGGATCATCACCCTCCATTCCTCCCCATTTGCATGAATATTTTATTATTGGACCATAACAAGACTAAGTTTTGAGTAGTTTTCTTCTTAATGGTTCAAGCATTTGAGATGATAGTTTAACTTTTGTTGCACTCATTTTAAGAATTTGGTTGAGTGGTTGCGAGGGATGTTGTTTGTTCTAGTTAGATGTTGTTTGTTCTAGTTATTTCAATGAAGTCTACAAGTATGCTACACCCTTTTTAAAGTCTAAGTGGTTGTATTTATATTTAAGATGTAACAAATTGGGTCATTCCATGAAGAATGCTTAGCACATTTTTTTGCATCTTTTTCAATTATCTTTGTTTCCACAAAACATTGAGGAATCAATTTGATGGATAAGTAATGAAATCAATTTCATAACTAAATAATTTTGTGGCAAAATAATTTTCTTCTCTTTTACAATTTTGTGACAAAGTATCCTTTTTCTATGGCTTCTATATTATAACAATAGCTTTTAACAACTTTGATGATATTACCAATTATAAATACAGAATTATAAATAATTTTTACTAATTTTTTAAGAAAAATATATGAATTTATAATTTTATAAGAATTTCACCAATAATCATATTTGTAGACAATCATTTTTCAAAAAACATGAAAATTTATCGTGTATGCATTTACCAAGTTTAATAAGATTTTCACCAATCATATTTGGAATTGGACAATCCCTTGTTAAAGCAACATGCAAATTTAACCTGTACGCAAAATTTAACCCCTACAACACCTTAACAACCACGAAAATCAGAAAACAGAAATGAGATTGAAATCTGCACTATGCAGGCTAGGAGAAAAATTCGATAAACGAATCTAGACTTTTCAAAGCTGCTCCCCGGACCCCCTCATCCGAAACGGCTGCAAACGCCTCTTCACTCACTTTCTTCACCCTCCGCCTCATCTCCTCCGACTCTTCAGCCGCCATTAACCTTCGCACCGCCCTCTCCACCTCATCCCTACGAGCGACACCGTTGTTCATCTTCATTTCCAAAGCCACTTTGGCTTCCCTAGACAAAAGCAAAGCGTTGGCCGGTTGGTCCGACTGTAGTGGCAACGCGATCATCGGAACGCCCGCGACCACGCTCTCTAGAGCCGAATTCCATCCGCAGTGGCTGATAAAACCCCCCGTCGCTTTGTGTGCCAATATGGCCACCTGTGGCGCCCACCCGCTCTGGATCAGGCACCGCCCTTCCAACTGCCGCTCGTAGCCCTCCGGCAGCAGCTTCGCCGTCCACTCATCCGCCGCCAACGACGAGTCCGGTGGTCGCAACACCCAAAGGAAGGGCTGCCCGCTCGCCTGCAGACCCAGCGCCAGCTCCGTTACTTGCAGCGGCGAAATGTACGACTCCGTGCCAAACGACACGTACACGACAGTGCAAGGCGTTTGCCGGTCTAACCACTGCATGATCTCGGCTTCCCGGCGTCCCCGAATGTTGTCACTGCGAGGGAGATCTACCACGGGCCCGATCGCCCAGAACGGCTTTCCCCATCCACCTCCGGCGCCGAAGCTCTCCAAATGTCGAACAAATTTCGGCTCCAGCGCCGCAAACGTGTTAACGAGAACACCGTCCGCGAGTTGCCTTGTGAACTCCATGTGTTGGCGTGTCTGCGCCACCACAAACTCAGGCGCCACCAACGTTCCCACAGCGTCGACGACCTCTCGCAGCGGTTCCTCTTCGTCCAAGAATTTGGCCACCTGACACAGCCACAAGTGCGCGCTCCCGGGGTTGAAGGTGAATGAGCGTATGCCGAACTCTGCCGCTACTTGGGACGACCAGCCCATGAAAAGGTCGTAGATGAGAACGAGGCGCTCGGGAGGCCCATCAAGTCCCCGCGATTCGTAGAATTCGCGGCCAGTCAGCTCTGCCATTAGAGCCTCGAACGGCTGTCGCATTTTTTGTATGAGATCGAATACCATGGGCTTCTTCTCGCGGGATATGTCATTCACGTTCTGGCTGTCCAGCGGCAAAGGAGATTCGGGGACTTCTAAATCCTGGAAATAGATGGGCAGATTTCCCCATGCCTGCAGTCGAGTGCGGAGCTTTTGGAGATTTGAAGGGAGGGTAACGTAGATGACTATTACGCCTCTTGTGGCCAGCATTCTTGATAGCTCAAGGAATGCATTGAAGTGACTGTAAGCTAAGAAGGGAAGCGCTACTGCGTACAATTTTCTTCTTTCCCCTTCCATGTCTGCCATCTGATAGATCGCACTTTCTGCACAGAATTGTAACTCTAACGGTAACTTATTTGGAAAATAGCTTCCAAGAATGATAAAATAACATTATGTGAGAACAAGGGTCGTGGATGATATGTAAACAATGAGGTACACAGACACATTATGGGAAAGCTGGGTATAAAGAGGAAAAGGAAACCCAGAATAACAATATTATGGGTGAATATTATGGGTGAATATTATATGTTAGTAAATATTATGGGTCAGTTAATAAACTTTTTGAATTACAATATTTAACACATTTTTTTAATCTCAACTGGTAGTACATCTTCAGCACTCTTTATGGCTAAGTACTCTCTCTGATATGCAAATGCACATGTTCCGAATTGTTTGGTGAACATGTCAGTCAACTGCTTTAATCTCAACTGGTAGTACATCTTCAGCACTCTATGCCTAAGTACTCTCTCTGATATGCAAATGCACATGTTCCCAATTGTTTGGTGAACATGTCAGTCAACTGCTTTTTGGAGCCACAAAATAGTAATGAAATTTGTCCATCATTGACTAACTCACCAATTTGAATTAATAGCAAATTTCAAATTCCATAATTGATAGCAAATTATGAATTATTGAATTATGAAATTCTGAATTATGGATTTCTTTTGCCGCGTATATGAAAATTAAAATTGCAATAAGTGCCATCCGTCTTCTTATCCATTTGCCAGCCACTTTGATGGTAGCCTGCTGCATTGCAGAGCAATGATTGTTGCTATTAATTAGCCTGCTGCAGTCACATGTTCATTGTTTAGTAACCAGCCTACTGCAGAGTAATGATTGTTATCACATGCATTACTTACAGCTAGATTGTAGCACTTTTAGATTTAAGAGCAAGTAATAAGTTTGCTATAACAATCATTACTCTACTATGGTTAATTTTAAGGCTTTAGTTTTGAAAAATGGAAAATTGTCAGTCAATGCAACCATATTCTTGGCATTGGGAAATGAAATTCAAATTCGTGGTTTTAAGAAATGAAACCAGCAACTCAACATGCGAATAATCTGGATGCAGGTCTTATAGATATCTTCATTATGAAAAACTCAGATAGCTATTTCTTCATTTCAGCTATCAGTGTGGATAAGCCACATAGTAGATAGTCCCTGGCGAGAATGGAGGAGGTCGATGTAACAACTATTTAGTTACTCACACGGTTGACACAGTCCAAACTCTACAACTAGATTGAAAGAATCCATTATAACATGTGAATTCCAAAGAATCAAACAATAAACATCGTAGTCATGTTCAAACGCCTAGTGAATTTAGTAAATTGAATTTCAATTAGCCAAACTTACAAGCCAGTATTTTTTTGATGATTTGACTAATATATATATAACATTCACAAAAAAGAACAAAATTTAATATTCAAATACATTTGATTATGTATGAGAGTTTTTGTTGATCTTGTTAAATCAGATCATGTAAAAGAGTGACTGTTATTCTCACACGTCTTTAAGCACATGCATAATTACTTGTTTTATTTTCGATGTCAAACATGTTTATGGTCAGTTGTAAATTATCATAATGGAACCACACATATAACACATCGTATACTTTTATTTATTTATTAAAGCCATAAATTATAACAAACAATCTTTCAATTATTTTGTAAATACTTTATAAGTATATAGCTATCATTTAGTCAAACAATAGATTTGACTTTAATTAATTTATATACTTGTTCAAAAGATTTACATAACTTCTATAAAATTCATATATTAAATTAATATATATTTTAATTTTTAAAACCTATTTTTGTATTTTATGATTGGTTCTTTTTTATGATTTAACTTATTTTCTCTAATATGTAAATGAAATTATTACATATAAAAAATATAAAAAAATATAAAAATATATAACAGTGTCAAATGTCTTGTTTATTAAAATAGTAATAATGACTAATCTTAATAGATGTGACAATTACATCACAATGATTAATTATAACTATATATTACTTTTATTTAAATATGATAAAGTTTTTTTAAATATATATATACACATCAATATATTATAATGTTTTTATAAAAATTTAGAAATAAAATTTAAGAATGTCAAAAGTGTATTGTTTGTTAAAATAACTATAATGACTAATTCTGATAGATGTGACAATCATATCAAAATAAATGAAGATAGCTATATTACTATATAGAAGTTTTATTTAGATATAATTTGTTTTTAAACATATATAAAAACTTTAACATATTATAATATTTTCATATAAATTTATTGAATAAATTTTTTAAACTAAAATTTTCAATTATTTATTTTGATATTGAATTAAGCTTTTTTTTCACATTTCATAAACGAAGGTATTAATGAAACTAAAAGCTCTTTTCTTTTTATATATTTTCTAAAAAATTATTTATTGGTTTATTCAAACAAATATGATGATTAATATTTTAATTAGTTGACATTATACTAGAGATTTACCAAAGTTTAATAATTTATTTAGCCCTTTTATTGTTAATAGAAAAAATTGCAGTAAAGAAATGCAAATTTTATAAAATCTTTATACAATTTTGATTTTTTTAAATGACAATGACATTTTCTTATGACTTATTATTTATTACTCAATTATTTCCATGTCAAACTTTAACTTTAACGTTAGCCTATATATAACTAGCAAATTTTATAAAATCTTTATACAATTTTGATTTTTTTAAATGACAATGACATTTTCTTATGACTTATTATTTATTACTCAATTATTTCCATGTCAAACTTTAACTTTAATGTTGGCCTATATATAACTATTAGATCAAAACATTTATAAATTATGAGATCAAATTTGGGTTATAAATAACTATTAAATTATAATATTTTTAAATTATTGAATTAAACCTGGGTATGTAATCTACAAAATTAAAACATTTTTAAATTATTAAATTAAACCATTTATTAATGCAAGTATAAGCAGCTTTGCTTCTAATTTCATTTGTTTTAATTTCAAAGTATTAAATATTTAAAATAAATTTAACATATTTATCTTTATTTCAATACGTTGGGTGAGGTACAAGTTTTTAAATACAAAATTGCAGTATATCGTTAGGATTTAATGAAAGAGGAATATTTATAGTTGTGTGTATTATATATTGATGGCATATATAGAACTTCATAACTACTTTATATTTATTAGATTGAAAATGAGAGATTCATTATTAAGTTTGATTAATCAATCATTATTAATTAATCGACTATTTTCTTTACTTTTATATTAGGATACCTAACAATTAGGTATAAATGCTCTTAAAGTCTATAGTTATGAATTGAACATTTTTATTAACACATGGGATAATATGAATTTCAATCGATGGGATGACATTCACTTCAATTTCATTTTCATTTCATTTTTCGACTATACCTTTTTGTAGAAATCAAAGAGTTCATTATAACACGGAAATAATTTGTGAAGAAGGAGTCCCGTGTTCTTTTTTGAAACCAACATTTCGGACTACCAGATAATTGAGTCCATCATAAGGGTGGAAACTCAGAACAAGAGAAAGTACCGAATAATGAACTATTTGCAATTGAATATGTTGCTTATTGGTGTCGCATGTATTCATGAGGAGTGAGTGTTCAAGGGATACTAGTTGCAATTAAATATGTTACTTGTTGGTGTCGTATGTACATGTTCGAGTGTGATATGAATAAGAAAGAAGTGCTCATTCACCTAGTATCACAAAGAAGGTAACAAGTGACATATTGTTGTATATATACAAATTCATGATGGCAGGATATGGAGGGTTTAGGGGTTTAGTATTTTTTTGTCTTGATAGTGATTAGGGATTTAAAAAGGTGTTACTGGATTATACTCATAGATAAAAAATTCAACATAAGTGTGGTATTAATCACTGTTATTCACGAATCTCCAGGAATCTCTAGAGATGTTGCTACCCCTGACTTCATAATCATACAAGATAACATAAGTGGCGAAAGTTTCAAAATTTAACTTCTTTTTATTCCACATCACAAGGTTTGTTTATTTACAATTTTTATCTAAACCAAAATAAGTTGTCCACCCTCTAATAGTACTTTTCTCAATGCTATAGTTTCAATGAAGCTTGTGATGGATATCAATTCCAAGATATTTGTAAAAGGAAAATACCTCCAAGTTGTTATTGTCATAATCAAAATTATCTTAAGTGTCTTTATTGGACTTTAAAATCATAACTTTAGTTTTGTACGTGCTAATATACATACCAATGCTAGAACATAAATACTTGATATTTCTTAATTACTTATCAAGTTCACATGGACACCTTTCAATAAGAACAATATCCAAACATAAAAAATGAGGATGACGAATATTCTAGCTAAGTTCATGCCCGTGCAACTTGCTTCTTCTAAAGAATTTTCTATCTTATTGATGTATATGCTGAAAAGGGTAGGAAGAGGGGGCAGTTTGTCAGAAACCCAAATTTTCACAAAAATTTAAAATTTTTAATGTACCATAAAATGTCTAATGTGGCAATTTGATAAATACTAGAGGCTAGTGGAAAAATGAAACAGTTAACAAAAGTAGTGATTAACAACAATTAACAGTTAATAGTAAACACAAATAAACCATAATGTTGTTCCTTTCATAATAATCTAAACTTTGAAATAAATTACTCTACTATCTACAGATACAGAATCCTATCTATTATTTTCATTCTCTTATGAATTTCTTCCATCTACTTAAAGCATTCTAACTGTGCTAGAGTACGACCTGGTTTCCAAGTGTGGAAAAACACAGTCTAGAAATTTATTTTCATTCTAACACATTAATTTCTAAATCAATTTCACTTCTAAAAAAAATCTAATAAGAATACTAATTCTAACATTTCCCAAACTAAATTTTTAACATTCATGTAGTAGTCAAACTAAGATTTATTTAATTTAACACAGTAAAATAAAATAACATAGAACCTGTTGAGGACAGACGACAACAACTTTAGGAGGTCGTTCCTCCCTACCAATCTCCTGGAGAGTGCTCAAACAACGCTTCCTCAGGACCCCCGAGCCTATTCCTGGTCTTCTTGGCTGAGAATTGGTGGAGAATGCAAATAGCAGAACCCTCTGTCAACTGATTAGTTCAATACCTCAGTAAAAAAATTACCCTACTCTCAATAGTATGAGCTTTAGCTTAACAGTTGTACTAGATCAATCAATAGTTATCCCCTCAAACACTTTCCAAATTTCCCTTCCATTGAATTTATCTGAAGTACACTCATTCAACCTGAATGATCACTTCTCTAGAATAAGAAGCATCAGCCCTCTTCAATAGGAATTTTTATAAAGATTTCCTAGGTCTTTTGGGTCAGTTTTCATTAATTGAGCCACCTGCTCTGATTCCACTTTCTTGGAGAATCATGACCACAAATGTAGGGAGGTTGCCACCTGCAACAGTTGGAAGTGGTTTGAGGATGCTGCCACATGTCAGTTTTCTCTCTAGCTAGTCTCCTCAACCAATTTGACCAGTAAACACTCTTTTAACAGCTCTCCTAAGCTGTTGTCTCCTCATTTATTTATTTATAATAAAATATTCAGAATTTACATCAAATATGCTTGACCCCACTAGGTCATTAATTACAACTTGGCATAAAATTTAACATATGGTTCCTTAAATAATATAAAATTGTTTTTGCAAAATTGGGGCATGTGACATACACTCCCCCTTAAATTATAACATTTTCCTCGATGTTATTTATTCTTTGTCCTCAAAATTCCCCTAGAATAGAATTGGATATGCATCTCACATATTACTTTCCAATTCCCAGGTGGCTTCCTCTGGACTAAGGTGCTTTCATTGCACCTTCACCTGACCAATGGTGCGATTCCGAAGTGTGATCTCCCTTCGCCCGAGGATACAGTCCGGTTCCACCAAAAAATCTCCTTCTAGTTCCACCTATACATCATTCTAGTTAACAACATGAGCAACATCATGAACATATTTCTTTAATACAGAAATGTGAAAAAACATTATCAGCTCTTAAATTCAGAGGTAATGCTAATTCATAAGCTACCTGTCCAATCCTGGATAGTATTTCAAATGGACCACAGTAACGAGGTGCTAGTTTAGCACAACTCCCCAAACTCAGAGATCTCTTTTTGGGTCTCACCTTGATGAACACATGTTCACCTACCTGAAACTCCTTTGGATTTCTTTTAAGGTCTCCTTGACTCTTCTGTCAATCTTGCGCAGTTTTTAGATTACCTTGTACAAGCTTTACAATTTCTTCCATTTCTTTCAATAGTTCGGGACCTAATACTAATATGTCCACCGGATTACTCCAAGAGATAGGAGTGTTACACTTCCTTCCATACAAGATTTCAAAAGGACTAAATATGGCTGACGCTTGATAATTATTATTATAAGCAAATTCTACTAGATGCAAATAATCCTCCCATTTACCTGGCTGATCCTTTACATACATTCTTAGTAAATCTTCTAGTACTTGGTTTACTATTTCAGTTTGTCCATTAGTTTGAGGATGAAATGAAGTACTAAAATTTAGTGTAGTGTTTAATCCTTTAAACAGAGATTTCCATAAGTTACCTGTAAATTTAGGGTCCATATTTGAGATTTTAACTTTCGGTATCCCATGCAGTCGGAAAATTTGCTTTAGGAAGATATCAACTATGTTTGCAGATTTATCCATAGTTTTAACAGGTATATAGTGGACCTCTTTACTCAATTTGTCAACTACTACCATTATAGAATCATTTAGATTCTTATTTTTAGGTAGTCCAGTAACAAAATTAAGACTAATTATCTCCCATTTCTAGCTAGGAATGGGCAATGGCTGAAGCAATCTAGCTGGGTGTTGATGTTCAGTTTTCACCTGCTGACATTCAAAACACCTAGCGATATATTCTACCAGTTCAATCTTCATGTTTGGCCAAAATTATTCTTTTCTTAACCTACTTATAGTCTTCTGATAACCTGGATGGCCTGAGTATGGAGTTTTATGGATTTCATCTAAAATTAATAACTTAAATTTAGGTACATTAGGTACATACATTCTGTCTTTATATAGTAAAAATCATTTTTCTTTCAAACTGTACCCTTTACCTAAACTTTTTGTTGAATTTTCTTTCGTTTTTGTTTGTAAATTTTGATAAATTTCATCCTTTTCTATCCCTACTTTAAGCTGTTATTCTAGATCTATTACATATAAGTGCTGATAACTTCTTCAAGTTTCAGCCTTGCATTTCTACTTAATGCATCAACAACTTTATTTTCTTTCCCTTTAATGTGCTGAATTTCGAAATCATACTCACTTAGAAAAGCTAGCCACCTAGCTTGTCTACATTCAGATTATGCTGATCTAAAACTTATTTTAGTCCTTTATTATTAGTCATTAGAATAAATTTTCTTCCAATTAAATGATGACGCCATGTCTTTAAAGCATGTATAACAGCAGCTAATTCCAAATCATAACTTGCATAATTATTTTCATGAATTTTTAATTTCCTAGACTCATAAGCAATAACATGCCCTTCTTGAGTCAATACTCCGCTTAATCCATCATTGCAGGCATCAATACACACTACAAAATCTTTATTTCGATCAGCTATTCTTAAAATAGGTGCACTGGTTAATAAAGTTTTTAACTTTTTAAAACTATCCTCGCATTTCTGGTTCCAATCAAATTTATTTCCCTTCTTCTGCAAAGAAGTTATCGGATTTGCGATTTTCAAAAAACCTTCAATGAACCTCCGATAATAACCGGTAATTCCCATGAAGGATCCAACATCAGTTACATCTTTAGGAACTGGCCACTCTTCAATCACCTTTATCTTTTCGGATCCATCGAAATTCCTTCCTTAGTCACCACATGACCTAAGTACTGAATTTTATCCTTAAAGAATCGCATTTACTAAACTTTGCAAAGAGTTGATGATCTCGTAACTCTTGCAAAACAATTTTTAAAGGTTCTGTATGCTCTTCTTCAAATTTTGAGTAGATTAGTATGTCATCGATAAACACAACCACAAACTTATCTAGATACTTATGCATTACATTGTTCATTAAACACATAAAAATAGCTAGGGCATTAGTAAGCCCGAATGGCATAACGACAAACTCGTAATGGCCATATCGAGTCCTAAAAGCTGTTTTAAAGATGTCTTCATCTTAAATCAATTTTCAAAAACACCGTGGCTCCACGTAGTTGATCAAACAGATCATCTATGCGAGGCAATAAATATCTATTTTTAATAGTCATCTTATTCAATCGATGGTAATCTATGCAAAGTCACAGAGTTCCATCTTTTTTCTTAACGAAGATGATAGGTGCCCCCCAGGGAGACACACTGGGTCGAATATACTTCTTGTCAATAAGTTCTTTTAATTGTGATTTAAGTTCATTAAGTTCAAGTATGTTCATCCGATAAGGGGTCTTTGAGCTAGGTGCTACACTCGGTACCAGTTCAATGGTAAAATATAGTTCCCTTTTTGGAGGTAGTCTCAAAATTTCTTTCGGAAATACATCTGCATACTCTTTTAAAACTGGTATATGCTCCAATTTTAATTTATTTGTATTATTTAGATTTTATTCATTAGTTACTGTTACTGCATAATCCTTACAACCTTTCCTAACAACTCTCTTAAGCTGCAAAGCAGAAATCTGCCTTATAGTTGTTTTTCTAGGGATTCCCTTTACACTTATTGATTTTCCATCATTATTTATACAAGTAAAGGTTTTATCATAACAGTTTAAGATCACCCTATGTTTTTCTAACCAATCCATACCGATTAGTATGTCATAAGAACCAAGAGGTAATACATTAAGCTTTACAAAAGTTTCAAATTGATCCATAACTACTGCACATTTCTTTACAAAACAAGTTACCTTCCTTTTTGCACCAGTGGCTAACTGAACCGACCAAGAACTTTCAAATTTTTCAATAGGGAGCTTACATTTTTCTACCAATTTGGATGAAATATAACTTAGACTAGCTCCTAAATCAATTAAAATAGTTATAGGGGTTTGGTTTATCTTACCTTCTACTTCAACCATGGAAGTTTGATAGTCTACCTGTCGATTCTCCAAGGCTGTATTGATCCTGGGCATAGTCCTCGCTAAGTCTCCAACAATCATCTCCTCCTGTATTGGATGGATATTACTAACAGTCTTTTTTCGGTTAGGACCGACTGAGGCATAATGTGGGCCTTTACACTCCCAGCACTTTATATATTCTTTGCGTTCAAATTTCTTTGTGTAATTACCATGATTATTAGCAGACTCTTTACCCTTTGAATTGTTCTGATTGCTTGGTGAATTATTCTTATTCCCTTGGAAATTCTTGTTTGGAAAGTTTCTGGCCTTATTATTTTTATAATTTTGATTGGGCACAAATTCTTTCTTCTTTTGATCATAATTGTTATTATTCTTTTTTTCCTTCCAGTTGGCCATACTCTCCTTCTTCCTATTTTGTTCACAACATAATTTGGCTTTCCTCATAGCTTCGTCCAGAGTTTTTGGATTGTCATACTCAATCCTATCCTTTATGTGATAAGGTAAACAGCCGAGGAACCGTTGTACCTTCAATTTTTCATCTACAAGGTATGGCACATACCTAAGCAGACTTAAAAACTTGCTGTTCAAATATTTCATAGTCATTGTTCCTAGTTTAAGCTCATAGAATTATTTTTCTCTTTCTTCATAGTACTACTCAGATAAAAATTTCTTTTTAAAGTACTTCTTAAAGGTACTCCAATTTACGTTTTTCTCTCTAATACCTTTCACTCTCTTTAAATATTGCCACCATATATCAACCTTCCCTGAAAGATTGTAGATTGCCATTCTAGCCTTTAATTGGTTAGAATAGTTATAAATCTGGAAGTACTTCTTCGTCCTAGATAACCAAGATTCTGCTTCCTCCCCCTTCTCATTTTCCCCATTGAATGTTGGTGGTTTGATATTTTTAAACTCCCCAGAAATTTCCTCAGAAGGTTTATATTTTCTCTTTTTAGTATAATGGCTGTCGTCACTACTATCACTAGTGGAATGAAAATTACGTTGATCACCAAATACCTATGAAGATGAGCTGCTTTCATTTTTAGTCTGTTTAATCTTTTTATATTTATGTTGGTGACTTATATATTCTGAATCAGCTCTTTTAATCCTTCCCTCGGTTTGAAATATTTCTGTTAGGATCTGATTCAGCTCCTCTTGAGCTCTCAGAATCCTTTCATTTTCTTTTTTTACAGATTCCATTTCAAATTTTAAGTCTTTTACTGTTTGTAAAAGTTCTAAGGAATTTGTGGTTATGTCTTCTTGTATAGGGTCTATTTGTAATTTTTCTTGTTCAGTAAAGGGAGATTCCTCTTCCACATATTCCTCCATTCTTTCCATACCTATTGTTAAACTCAGAAACAAATTTCTCTGCTGAATAACATTAAAACAAAACAACATCAGCAAAATTATTTAATACATTGTTTCATATAAGCAAGTTGAGCTTCATCAAGGCCTAATGTTTGAACCTTGTGCTTTGATACCACATGTCAGAACCTCGAATTTTCACAAAAATTTAAAATTTTTAATGTAACATAAAATGTCTAATGTCACAGTTTGATAATTACTAGCGGCTAGTGAAAAAATGAAACAGTTAACAAAAGTAGTGATTAACTTCCACACATAAAAACTAACACCATTTTAATTTTGATATGTTAAGTATATGTCATGCATTTAGCTGCTTCCAGCTGCACTAATGATTTGCTCTTGTCAAGTAGGTGAGAGCTATGTTCTAAACTAGGGCTTACTCAGCAATTGCTAACTCAACTGAATTTCTGATTCTTATAGGTTAAGCAGGTAAATTTTGAACAAGTAGGAGTTTGTTTTTGCGTTAATTCAAGAATTACTTCTTAGCATAATAAAAATGCTAGAGTATAAATTTGATTATTAAAAGCAAGTCTACGATGAGGTAAAGTACTTCCTTTGTTGTTTTGATTCTTATGACAGTATTTTAAGTTAGTCATGAAGACACATATCCTTGACATGTCAATGTTTTTTACCAGCATGTCTTCTACTTCCAGTTCTCATTTTTACCATTGTAAGCTAAGTTACTCACGAGTTCTATAGAAACACTTTTACTGAAGCATGAAATTACTGCTAATGCTATGTCTAAAATACAATAAGTTGCTTATGAGCATGAATATTGTTCTAAGACTTTCAGAGAGGAATTTTACCATAGAACACTTAGTTCTACTTTAATTTTACTCTAGTAGAAAATAATTATCAGCTTATTATTATTGTATACAATTATAAATGTTCACTTGCACAAATATTCATCAAGTTATAAGTATCGTGGTAGAATTACATTACCTTAGTTTTACTACCTTTTATTTCACAAGTCCAGTCTAAACATTGGTTGGATTCATTTAGAGTTTGGTTCCTTATGGAAACCAAAAGATCACTAACCACCAAGAAGTCTATCTTACACCATGACACTATAGACTATATACAAATCTAAGAGTTATTCTAGGGTGTAAATACTACTTACTTTTACTTACATAGAGTTGATTTATAAACTAATTTCTTACCCACTTATGTGTACATAACACTATTTCTAATAGCATAATCATGTATCATAATGTTTGTATGAATGGTCAATAGTAGTACTATTGACTCATGATCAAGGGCATATACTCTACTATTGATCTTTACATAAATGTTTTACCAACGAATGATTACAAGTTTTCATAACATAAAGGAATACGATACAAACATATGCCTTTTTCATTTCATAATAATCTAAACTTTGAAATAAATTACTCTGCTATCTATAGATACATAACCCTATCTATTATTTTCATTCTCTTATGAATTTTTTTCATCTGCTTAAAGCATTCTAACTGTGCTAGAGTACGACCTCGTTTCTAGGTGTGGAAAAACATAGTCTAGAAATTTATTTTCATTCTAACACATTAATTTCTAAATCAATTTCACTTCTAAAGAGAATCTAATAAGAATACTAATTCTAACCTTTCCCAAACTAAATTTTTAACATTCATGTTGCGGTCAAACTAAGATTTATTTAATTTAACACAATAAAATAAAATAACATACAACCTATTGAGGACAGACGACAACAGATTTAAGAGGTCGTTCCTCCCTACCAATCTCCTGAAGATCACTCAAACAACACTTCCTCGGGACTCTCGAGCCTGTTCTTGGTCTTCTTGGCTGAGAACTGGTGGAGAATGCAAACAGTAGAACCCTTTGTCAACTGACTAGTTCAATACCTCAGTAAAAAAAAATACCCTGCTCTCAGCAGTATGATCTTCAGCTTAAAAGTTGCACTAGATCAATCAGCAGTTATCCCCTCAAACACTTTCCAAATTTCCCTTCCATTGAATTTCTCTGAAGTACACTCATTCAACCTAAATGATCACTTCTCTAGAATGAGCAGCCTCAGCTCTCTTCAATGGGAATTTTTATAAAGATTGCCTAGGTCTTTTGGGTCAGTTTTCATTAATTGAGCCACCTGCTCTATTTCCACTTTCTTGGGGAATAATGACCACAAACGTAGGGAGGCTGCCACCTGCAACAGTTGGAAGTGGTTTGAGGATGCTGCCACATGTCAGTTTGCTCTCCACTTAGTCTCCTCCACCAATTTTACCAGTAAACACTCTTTTAATAGCTCTCCTAAGTTGTTGTCTCCTCATTTATTTATTTATAATAAAATATTCAGAATTTACATCAAATATCCTTGACCCCACTGGGTCATCAATTACAACTTAGCATAAAATTTAACATATGGTTCCTTAAATAATATAAAATTGTTTTTGCAAAATTGGGGCATGTGACATAGTCTGGGTTAACTCCATCATTAAAATTAATATCTTTCAACTTCCCCTTGGTTCTCTTAAACTAGGAAATGTAATTCTTGTACACCCTTAATGCAATAGCTCTAAACTCTAGACGAACCTTTATCTCTTCTAATCTCTTCCACAAGTTATTTCTTGCCACCGTATTGAAGGATTTCCTAAAGTCCATAAAGTAACATAATAGATTGAATTTAATATTGTGGCACTCTTCCACAATGATCTTAAGTGCAACGAGGTAGTATGTGCTAGATATTTGATAAATTGCTAAATTTGTTAAAATATATTTTTAATTGGGTGGGTGCATGAAGTTGGGTCCACTTTTTGTGCTACCAGATTTCGGGATTCCAAAATACAATGCTCAATTGTTTCTATTATAACTTTTGATTTCCTTCGCCATTTTTGAAAAAATTATATGGTGCACTGCAAGAAAGAGAGCGCTCTACACTCATATAAAATTATTCAAAATTTCATTAAGTTATTCCCTTAAAGTGTTGCACATGCACACAACATCCGTTTTCATGGTTTTTTGAATTCAATAAATCATACATCATGAATAATTTCAAAAAAATAGTTTTGAACTAGTACAACATGTCCTCTACATATGTAAAAAAAATATTCAAAAATACTATCAATTAGTTCATAATAGTGCACAAACATATATGCTATATTGTGCTAAAATTAAAAACAAACAAACAAACAATCAAACAAATTTTATAAACAACTACACAAATGTTTTAAAAGTAAAATTTATATATATTATGAAAGTCTATTTGATTTCCTATATTTTATCTTTTTACATGGTCTTAAAATTCGTTATGCAAGTACCTCTAATTTTCTCTTAAAGTTGGGGGTTCATATTTTTTCAGCTTTATGTGGGAACTAAAGTGTATTCAAAGGAGCTCATGATTGTGAATTAGCCCATTTTAAATAATTAAAAGTAAATTAAAATTAATTCAATATTTAACAAATGTAAAGCTGACCATTTTTTAATGAGTTTAATAATAATATGTTTCCTCTTTAATAAGGGAAACATAGAACACCTCTACCTTAAATTCTGTACAACTCTATCATCTTTCATTAACAATTTCTCTATTGAAGTTTAATATAAAAATAGAAATGGAATGACCAACCTTTGATCTGAAAAAGATTGTAAAACTGGAAGAATAGAAATCAAATCTAAGCTATTGATTAATCCCTAAAAGTTGACAAGATAAACATAAATAGGTACAAAACCCTCATTAAAAGAAAAAAAGGTCATTTATATTGAAGAGTGGAATTCCTATCTTAAGAAGATTTATGAATTCCATGATATCGTGGACAACATTCAACCCATTTTTATGGAGGATGAAGTTTTTTCTTTAGAAGATATGAATTTTGGGATTAAACGCTTGGAAAATGGGAAACCTAAGGTTCTACTAGAAAATAAGAAATCTACCAAACAAAAATCCTAAAAATCATTCGGGGGGGTGTGGTTTCCAATCCCTCACATCCACAAGATTTTTAATCTAGTAGTCAAACAAGGATTCCCCAAACCTTTGAATCATATCTGTATTTCACCCATTTTAAAAGTTGTGATAAAAAGAACCCATCTAATTATATGACCATCATGATTATCCCTCTGTAACCAAGTTATATGGTGTTAGTTTAGAAAATAAGATCGATGTATATGGGTAGAAATTCAAGGTAAAAGGGATAAAGAACAAGCCGTTTTTATAAGATATCATTCCACCATAGACCACTTCATTACTTTTGACAAAATCAATGTGGAGGAATGTTGCAATAATCAGCTCAATATCCTTTGATGTTGTTAGGCCACGGAATTATCATCATTTTACATCCTTTTTTCCTTTCTTTAGTCCCTTGTTGCTTACCCATATCCTTTTATTAGCTCATTTTGATGCTTAGTAGGGATAATTTTAAGGAACCATACTTATTTAAAAGTGTATAAATGTTGGCGAATCTTATCAATTCTTAAAATGCCAACTATAAAATGTTTGGCGATACTTTTCAAAAAATATTTCAATTTCCAAGTATTTTATATCACTTATATAATAATTTGATGATTTTTAGGGTGAAAAATTTTTACCCTATCATAATTGGGTGAAACAGGGCTTCAAAAAATACTAAATGGCGAATCTTTTTTTGGAGAAAAACATGGAAAAATAGCACATGGCCTAAATTTCACCCCTAAAATTATCTGTGATGCTTATATGTGAGATTTAGATCCAACCATTTTTTCATCTGCACTTCCTTAGTATTTCATGTGAAATATGATTAAACATTGGAAAAGTATTAAATTTTGCATTTACCTTTGAAATATAGATGAGTTTGATTACTTTTGCAAAAAAAGGCCTGATGGTGTTACTTATGGAGACTTGCCACTACCTCCATATCAGATACCTCCATATCAGAAGATCCATGAAGTGGATGGCTGAGGTTTTTCATATGATGAATTATGAATTCAATATAAGCATGTCCTCAAAATATCTCAAAAAATCATATCATACTTTTGGAGGAATTAATGTTTCACTATTTGTATGATTACTTTTGCTACTATTATTGTTGTTACTTCCATAAGCAACAATCCATGAGAAGTTTTGAAAGTACAAAAAATCCTACTTTCAATAATGGAAGATTCAACTTGGATGACGAGATAATATTGGAACAAGAGATGCAGATTAGTTTGATTAGTTTTAGATAATTAATAAGGATTTTGGGATTAGATTTGAATTGATTTTGAGACCCAAATTATTAGTAATTTTGTTGAGGAAATATTGGATCCTCATTTATTATTTGTTATGAAAAACTCATGTATAAATAAGAGTTCCTTCTACATTTGAAGAGGAGGTCTCTTAGACTAACAAGTCCAATTTATGATGGAATAAGAATTATATTAAGAAAGAGAATATTCTGGTTCCATCACAATAAGTTTTTTGTTCTTGCGATGGTACTGGAATATTCTTTTTCTCAATCTATCACTCGTAGAAGCATGAGAACTGAAAGAATTATATTTGTTTTAGTCTATTTTGGAATATAGACTGCAATTATTCAATTTCTCCCCTCTTTTGTTAATGTACATTGTAATTCTTTAATTTATCTATTTTGTAATTAGACTAACTTCTTCAAAGTATTTGACATATGATGCATTTAATTTTGATTTATTTATTTCCATAGATGTTTTTTGTATTCAAGTTTATTATTCATCCAAATGTGTTAGATTCATAAATTAAGATGGTTGCAACCATAGTTTAATTTACTTCTTAGCAAGTGTGATTTACTTTTCTGCAAGTGTGATTTATTTTTTTGTAATTATGATTTACTTATCTGCAAAAATGATTTACTTTTTCGCAAGTGTGATTTAATTTCTTGCATGAATGGGTGTGTTTTAGTTTCCATAGTGTTCTTTCAATTATCCAAGAGTGATTGTGTTTTAATTTCAACAAGTTTGTTTTAATTATTCAAGAGTGGATTGATTTACTTTGATGCGGTGCATATTAGATGGTTAATGTTAGCAAAGGAAACTGTAGATTCCATATATTTTGCATGATAGCATTGAACCAACAAGTTGCTACACTGGTTGATAATTTATGTTTGAAATTGATTATTTTCATAAGAAATTGATTATCCCAACTCATGTTTTTAGATTTTAGGAAATATTTTGATTATAAGTGTCTATAAATAACTTATTGAAAATAATTGAAGAGTTAAAAATGTTCCAAGAGAAATGAGAGTCACTGCAATCAGGTTGTATGAGCATGTCCTTTCTAGGTTTAAGAATACTAAAGGTTGGTTGAAAGCTATTATTTGTAATATAGGACTTAATCAAGGATTCCCCATTTGCCCTACCATTTTTGGTATATATATTGATAATTTAAGAGGATGTTTAGTTGAGGTAGGTTTGACTAGCATGAAGTTAACACAAATTGTTTGACCATCCTCCTTCTTTATGCTAATGATATTGTTCTTCTGACAAGATGTCCCTATGATATTGATAAGAAATTAAGAGTTCTCAAGTATTTTTTCTCTCGTATGGGAATGCATGTCAATATAGACAAATTGAAAGTTATGATAATAAAATCTAATAAAGTCACTTACGCTCATTTTTTGTATGACATTGATAACTTGGAGGAAGTGACTTCCTACAAATATCTTAGGATTGGTATCCATCACAATCTAAACCAGAACTACAACATTGAAAAAAATGCTTCAATGGAGGGTGGAAATATTATTTTGGTCTTCAAAGCTATTGTAAGTTAGCAAACCTTGTGATGTGGGACAAAAACAAATTTCCTCTTTGAGATTCTCATCACTCTAGTTCTCCTATATGGGTGTGAATTTTGTGGTTGCAACATCTCTAGGAAATCTTGGAGAATGATTGAGAAAATAAAACACATTTTAAAGCTTACACTATTAAGATAAAAGCATTATGTCGTATCATATTCTCCTAATTGAATTTGTTCTTTCCCACACTGAGGCATAGCTATGAATCTGTGACTAACATACAACAAAAAATAAAATTAATTTGGAGACCAAAGAATTATGAACATTTATTTAAAGTCCTATCTAAACCACCAGAGGCTCAAGTAGGGTTGGCTTAAAGATGCCATGTCTTGGCTAAAACTGTGGGGCATTAATGAAAATGTCAGTTTGCAATATATATAGAATATTAAAATGATATTACTTTGAATTTCAAAGAGAATATTTGTTGTGATCAAAATTAAAAGGATATAGGAAAATTAAGATACTATAAGGAGGTCATTAAACCTAATCTTGAAGATAAAAAAATATCTCTATGTTTTAACTAGCATAAAAAAGAAGATCCACATAGCTAAAATAAGAAGAAACTCTCATGATTTTTATAGTGAAACAAGTCATTGGACCTTTCCTAAAACTTTGTGGGATGAAAGGATTTGTCATCTTTGTGAGACTATGAATGTTGAAGATGAAAATCACTTCCTCTTAAATTTCCCTACATACACCCATATAATATTTTGCTTACAAATTTTTTGTTACAAAATGAGCCTACCTAAGTTTCTGCCTCATCAAAATTATAGTATTTTAGGAACACTCCTCTCCAAGCTTTTTGAGTACATAAATCAAAATTTAAAGCAATTCAAGTAGTTCCTTACTTTTCTTTCTTATGGTTTGATACACCAAAATTGGTCTCAATGGATACTATTTTTCTTCATCATCATTATAATAAAAAATATTATTATGAGAAATTATTATTAATAATTATGATTTGATTTTTGTTAAGCATACATTGTGAGTATAAATAAAATTTTAATAAATAGAAACATTATTTTGATAAATATAAATATTAAATGATAAATTATATATTTTTTATATGAATAAATATTTATATAAATTTATATATATAATATATAATTATGCAAACATTCTTTTGGATTGAATAATAGTCTAAGAATAGTAACCATTTAATCTTAGTTAAGAATGATATAGGGTTGGTGCAACCTAATGCTGGTCACTTATGACGCGTTCGGTTCTATGGACTTCTGGAAAAATAGAAATTTGAACTTTAAAAAGCAATATTAGAGGTACCTACACAATGTTTTGGAATATGGCGTAAGAATATGAAATGTGGACAATCGGATTACCTTCTCGAATATATATCTTTTATTTATGGAAACTAAGTATAAATTCTAAAAACCAAGGTTCTTCTAAGGTTGGTATGTTATTTTTTCCCCAAAAAATAATGAATATGTTTGCGTTGGTTCACTCGTTTGGTATGCAAATCATGGAATTTTGTGAAAAAAATTATATAGAGTTGTACATAATAGGTGTGTCTAGTGCAACATTATTTTTCCATATTTATTTATGTTATATTTTTTTTTTCAAATTAAGGAAGTCAGTGACGCCCTAAAATGACAAGGTCAAGCGTTGGTCCACCACATCTTGGTCTTAACATAGTCAATGAACAATATTTTTTTTTTGGATATAGGTCTTTGTGTCTTCTTGTGCGGATTCTTTTCCGTTTTCTAAATAGGTGAGCCAATCAAAAGTTATAGTCGAAGCAAATCACCTACCTTTTGTGTTAGATTGACGTTAGTCCATTCAAAATTAAATAAAAAATAGAAAAAGATAATAGATTTAAATAAAAATTACATATTCAGAATCTACAGACAGAGTTACACAAGTATGTGAATTTTCATTAGCAGTGGACAAGCGTGGCATATGCAAAATCATGCACGAAATAGGAGAAATGGTACAAAACATGTTTTATGTCATAAGACAGTCCAAACCACTTGGTTTGGAAACCTGGACCTAAAACCAAAGAAGCCAAGTCATCCACCACGTAGGTTGGAAAAAAAGGTGCCTGCCAAAATTCTAAACTTAAATCATGTGTGAGCGTAGTTTAGAACACAACACACACGCACTAAAAGCGTGATCGCACTGCTTAGTGCGCATGCATTAAAGATGCGTGTGCGCAAATGTTAAGTAAAAACTTTGTTTTGATTTTATTTTCAAGCTTTTGAATTGGAATGATGATGATGAACAATGATGACGATGATGAGGAGGATGATGAGGATGATGACTATGATGATGATGATGATGGAAATGACAATGATGATGAACAATGATGGTGATGATAATGATGATGATGATGATGATGACGACGATGATGATGAACAATGATGGTGATGATGATGAGATGATGACTATGATGACGATGATTTCATGATGATGATGAGGACGATGACTATGATGATGATGATGAGTATGATGATGAGGATGATGATGGCGATGACGACGATAATGAACAATGATGGTGATGATGATGATGACGATGATGATGAACAATGGTGATGATGATGGTGATGAGGATGATGACTATGATGATGATGACTTAATTATGATGATGATGATGATGATGACAATGATGACGACAATGGTGATGACGACGATGATGATGATGATGACGACGATGATGAGGAACAATGATGATGATGATGATGATGATGATAGGTTTAGTTGAAACTTTGCTTTGATTTTATTTTCAAGCATTTTCAATGGAATGATGATGATGACCATGGCGATGACGATGAACAATGATGATGATGCTGAGGAGGATGATGATAATATGATGATGATGATGATGACTATGATGATGATGAGGATGATGACAATAGGTTTAGTCGAAACTTTTCTTTGATTTTATTTTCAAGCATTTGCAATGGAATGATGATGAGGAGGAGGAGGAGGAGGAGGATGCTGATGATCACGATGACTATGACTATGATGATGATGATTATGATGATGATGATGATGATTACGATGATCAAGATAATGTTGATGACGATGATGAGGAGGAGGAGGAGGAGGATGACTATGATGATGAACAATGATGGTGATGATGATGATGATGGTGATGAGGATGATGATCATGATGACTATGACTATGATGAC
>LPNX010731301.1:170238-180238 GCA_001517045.1 Pseudotsuga menziesii | reverse complement strand
ACATAATCAGTGGTATTGGAAGTTAGTGGATACATTCAAACACAAGTTTTCATTGCAAGAAGATATCATTTTGAATTGGTATGGTGGATTGTAAATAATTATTTTCATTCACAAGCTTTCATATTGTTTCATTGATTTATGTTTTATCATATGCCTACAACAATATCTCTCTCATAGAAAACATTTAATTTCACAAGAATAATTTTCAAATTCACATCTAAATAAGTCTCATATTCTCCATACAAGATGAAGTATGCAATGTTAACTAATTTACATTTGCACATGAATATATTTTGATTTCACACAATGATGGCATAGATGAAGTTATCTCTTGACACTCTTCAATTTAAAAAAAAAAAACCCTTTGAAGTAATCATGGGAGAGGGTCCATATTGAATAGTTCAATCAAGTTGTCTATATTCTCTATACATGATTGAGTATTCAATGTAGACCAATCATCATTTGGACATGAATATATTTTCATTTCCTACAAGGATGGCATAGATGAGGTTCTCTATTGAGACTCTTCAATTTGTAATTAGTCAATTTGTTCTCTTAATAGTTAACTTGTAACTTAATGAGTGTAATTTATTCAATTTATTCCCAAGACATCCAAACACCAACTTGTGTCTTCCCTCACAACTATTCTGGCATATTATGTGTAATGTCATCTCTTCTGAAGGTGTTGGAAATGAAGAATATTTCACTCATCTTTTTTTGACTTCCAATACGTTTTGAACACAAAGGAAGTCATAATCCTATAGATGTAATACCTGCAAACTTGACTCTCTTTACTTGACTCAAATAGAGTATAAAAATGAAACTTTAGTTCGAACATAAAGAGAAACCTTTAATCAGTGTTTATGTATCAATGCCAATAATTACCTTACTAACATATTTCTAATGTAGTTAATTATGTTGGAACATGTCATGCCATTGTATAAGGGAACTAATACCTTCTTTGTTGCTTCTTATGTAGGGGTAGACCTCATAGTTTTGATAATAAAAAAGTTTGGATATGGGAAACTCACGTAATAGATCAAGAAAAGCTAGAAGGAATATGCCCATTGGAAAGGAAAATGAGGTAAGAGAAAAGGCCAGGTTGGCAATGGAGAGAGTGAGACATGGTCTAGACATTTCCACTAATAATGTGACCGATCCTAATAGAGTTGATGACATAACAACCTCTACTTCAGAACCACGGGTGAAGCAGTTGTGTCCAATGGACCCAACTCAAGTTCCAACATCAACAAAATCTCCAACGAACAATCCATCAATGAGCCATGTTGAAGCTATTGAAGACATAGGTATATTGAGAGACATTGAGTATCAAGCATTGGACCTAGGAGCAATGATTAATTTTCAATCTCTCCAAGAACACAACAATCATGTTGAGCACACTCCCAATATGGACCAACATGTGAATGAAGCACCACAACAAAGAAGCCCTAGGATCCGTAGCTCATGTCCAACTTCCCTACCTCAACTGTCTACTGCAATAAAAAGGACTCCTAGACGTATCCATGTGGATGAAAGTTGTCTGTTAGGCCTTGAAGGTATGTTACCCAAATGCACTATCAATTGGAAATGTAGCAAATTAAAGAAGGAATATTTTGAATCCAAAGGCGATGCAGGTAAATGTCAATTATTACTATGTTTGTTAAAGTCAAATTGTTTAGTTGTTGTTAGGAGAATTCTAGGCATAAATATGGTTAGAAGTTCAGAGGCTAATAACCATATTGTTAAAAATCACCAATCTTCTTTTAATGCGATTGGGAATACGTCTCGTACAAAATATATTTGTGCGACTCATCGTGTGTTATTAGAATCGGTTGTAAGCAAGTACACATGACAATGTCGTCTCCTTTCACACACTTCTCACATACTTAAATTAAATAGAAAACTATTCAGAAGTACTCCGTTATAAGAGAAAATATTCAGAATCCAGGTGCAAAATATTGTTGGGCTTTTGTCGGCAGGTTTCCTCGTCGAGATATGAAGCTAATTTGTGTTGTTAAGGACTTAGTACAAAAGTTATGGAATGATCATACCAGGCCTTCATCTAACCAAAGAGATGTGCTAAATCCGAGAGAAAAGGTTCTACTGAACGTGAGCCCCACGTGAAACACTTCCTTGTCACATTATAGACTAAAATCTATGAGAGATTCAGGAATGAGCACACACAATTGAACCTGGGACAAAGGTCCTTTGAGAAATGTAAACCATGGTACGTTCGTATATGCATTGATTCAAACACATGCTATTGTAGATACCATGTAGAATATGAATATTTTTATGACACGTATAAACATATATTTTGTGATTTGTGTACTAACTTTGAGCAAGGCTGCAATGAATCTATAATACTACCGAATGCATCGAGATATTTTATCGTCAACATCATGTGTCCAAGGCATGAAGGACACAAATACTATGGAAAATCATGTCTATATGGGAATTGTTCCAGGTGCATTGGGTTTTCTCTTTTGAACCATTGCATTCATGGAAGCGATGAGCATCAATTTGGCAATATGAGCATGGAGATGTAGAGCTTCAAGTACGTAACCTATCAATCAGATAGTGCGAAGGAAAGTAAAAAGATTGCATTAGTGAAGTGACAGGTGCAAATGATTATTGCATGTTTTTCCTCTTACATGTTCAGTTTCTACATATACATTCTTTAAAGGACACATTCTAATACGACCCTTATTTTCATGGCAACATGTATGGGTATGTGATTTTTTGATGGAGTTCTACAAGAAAACCGAGCAATATGTTCAACATGTGCATGTAGCGCGATGGTAGGATGGGCAGTACAGAAAATGCAAGGACAAATTTCCCATTGGGACCATATTTTCAATTGTGGATTTTGTAGAAAACTACACTCTTCATACACAAAATGAAATTTAGAGTCAATACTACCATTACAACCAAGTCAGCATCATGGTACATATTATGTATAGGCATGGCCCTGAGAATAGCATTAACAATAGGCTAAGACATAAGGAGACAAAATTTTACATAAGTGATGACAGATGCCATGATCTGCATTATGTGCAACATTGTTTTCTAATTTTCTATGATTAGCTAAAGGAGGGAGATATACAGATGGATCAACATTGGATATGGTCAGATGGTTGTGCGGTCCAGTTCAAAAATTCTTGAGTCTTTCAATGGATGAGTATGTTACATAAGACTTATAATGTGATACATATATGGAACTACTTTGAGACTGGGCATGAAAAAGGTGAGCATGACGAGGCCGATGCATGCATCAAGACCACACTACGAAGGGAGCAGATAAGGTTTACCAGAAACCTCCATATCAAAGATGCAGAATCCATAGTTCAATGGTGCTCTGCAACAATGTCAGACCGAAATAAAGTGCAACATACATCAACAGGGGTAGGAAGGCAACTCAATAATTTTTGGCATGTGGTTGAATTAGATCGATACTGTTCCTATAGTTGCGGCATAGTACAAGGAACAAGTGGATTTCATTTGGTTCGAAGCTCAAAAAACCCCCTATTTGAAATATGGATGTAGAAACTTGCTTGCTTTTGCAACCCTTGTAGTAGTGGTGAATGGGATGAATGCAAATGCATGTATTGGATTGATGATTGGGATCATGTGTCACTTGCAGTAGACCAACGTGTAGTTGGTGAAACAACCCACGTAGAGGAGTTTCAGTCATCTATTTCGATAGAATACAACCATATCTCAGATCTTGTACAACTAGGACACATATATGCAGTTGTTACCCCGAAATACAATTAATGGGGAACGGATTATTGGTTGACATGATGCATTTGAGGTAAGCAAATCCTGAACAGATCATTGATTGATGATGAAGGCAACTATATTCATATTGGCTCGATGGTGGTTGAGAGTGAATATATTACACTATATGGGAAATCAAGAAGAACTAGTGGGCATGTATTCGTGGATTACAGACTAGGTTCTGTGGTCTATCACTTCACAAAATTGATTGTTGGCACAAACATCCATCTGCAGACAATTTCAAACAAGAAATAAACCAAGTTACGTTACTTCTTTCCTCATTCAGAGCACAAGATATTGATGGAGGCAATTAGCAACAGAGAGGATCGAGATGGCTATATTGAATGAGATTGGGTAATTGCACTTACACTCCACTTGGGTGAAACCCTAGTTTTCAAATTCTAGCCTGGAGGCATGCCTAGGCAATGCAGAGTTGAGTGGGAGGCCACCTTAACCATAATCATGTGCCATGATCCCAACAGAACTGACGGTCCATCTAGTGGATCCTCGGTCAACATTCTATGGCGAGTTGTAATAGGCCTGTAAAAGTTGTTCAAGGAGGCCTGGGCCAATTCAAGGTCGGGGTCCCCGTACCAAACTAGGAAGCAATTTCCAAATCTGTAGGCTCCTATAGGTGTGTTTAGGCATGGCCACCATGAGCACGCCACCCTCATCTGCCCGACACAGATTTTTGCAGGGCCGATGCACCGTTGTGAGGGTTGCATGGACCCCATTAGGGAAAAACCCTATTTTTAAAAATATGGTGTGGAGGCATGCCTGCTCCATGTGGAGTTACGTGGGAGGAAATATTGGCCATAATCCCATGCCACGATCCTAACGGATCTGACGTTTTTTGGATCAGATCCTTGGTTAATTTTCTATGGCAAGTTGTAGTAGGCCTCCAAAAGCCATTCAGGGACGCTTGGCCAATTCAAGGTCGGGGTCCAAAAACCAAAATGGGCAGTGGTTTTTTATTCCTTCGGCTCCTGAAGGTGTGTTTGGAATGGAATCCATGGGAAATCCACCCCTGACCACTTGGAACATGGTTTTGTAGGGTGGGTGCACCGTTATCAGGGTTGCATGGACCCCATTTTCATACGACTTTCAACTCAACATAACTCAGCAACCGGAGGTCGGATCGACAATCCATCGACTCCGTTGGTCTCCTTGCATTGCATTACCTCTATTGGTCCCTCTCCACCCCATTTTCATTTCCTAGTGACTTCATTGTACATTAGTTTTGTAAACTAGGGTTTTGCTCAGTTTCCTTCAATGCAACTCTCGCATTGGTGGGTCAACTCTGTAAAACCGTCCATCGTGCCAGTCTTGGTAGTGTTCCCCTATCGACATTGGCCATACACACCCATCAAAGACAATGACATGCAATCTTGCTGCTTCGTTTATTTTTTCACTCCCGGACTGAGAGTGACCAACTGTCCCTGAACGACATTTTCATGTGACTTTCATCTCGACATAACTTGGCAACTGGAGGCCGAATTGACGAGCCGTTAAATCCATTGTTCTCTTGGCATGCCATTACCTCTAGTGGGACCTCTCCACCACATTTACATGGCCTAGTGACTTCATTGTGCATCAAATCACACTTGTGTTATTCAATTTGGACATTGCAATCATCAAATATGACTATTCTACTAAAACCACTTGTTTAAGCGTAAGCATGGAAAATTTTAAGGATCATAATTTTTTGAAGTGTACAATCCTTGGTGAATTTTACTAATTCTTGATTTTTCAACCATAAAATGTTTGGTGATATGTGAATTGTTCTTGTTGTCCAAATATTGTGTACTTGCATATTTGAATTTCAACTTATATTATCTTCATGATCAGGTATATTTTAGCATTGGTTATCAATTCTAATTTGGAAAAACTTTCGGTTGAATTTTTTAAGTGTTTTAACACATATCTTGAAGGAAAAGGAGGTAGAATTAGGGTTCCAACTCTATAGAAGATACAAAGAAAAGAGATTATAAGAATATTTTTTTAAGTTTAGGTGATTTTCCATGGAGGTCTTGGTGCTTGTGTTGATACAATAGTCAAATACCTAGGGTTTGAGGAATCATCCTAGGATAGACATGTTGATGTCAAAACTGGTGCTAGACTTCTCTGAAAGGCCATGCACTTCTATGATGAAATATGATCAGGTTTTATAAACCTTAACGAGGAAAACAATTATAGTGTGGATACCTTAATGACAACAATAGATAGTTTCGGGCTAGAGTCACTTATGGTTTCGAAATATATATACATATATATAAGAATTGTTTCAATTGTCCAAATATTTTGTATTTGGAGATTTGAATTTTACTTATATTATCTTTATGATTGGGTAGATTCTAGCATTGGTTATGCATGCTAATTTGAGATCATTTTTGGTTGAATTTGTTAAGTAAACTTTAATGGTGTTTATTTCGTTAGCTATCCTAAGTGAAAACCTTTGGATAGGTCATCATGCACTTGTGTAGTCCATAAAGATGATGACTATGAAAAATTCTTTGAAATAAAAGGATGTTGCTAGCCAAAATGACCCTTCAAACCATGATTGTACACCCAAAGAGAACATGTTGCTACCAAAGGAAGGATCAATAGGGATGACAAGTAGGAATGATAAGAAGTATATTCACTTGGATTTTGATGACACAGTGACTTGCAAGCAATTCAAGGAATTTTCTAGTATTTTTCCAAGTTATGGATGTTTATATACCACTGTCAAATTTGTTTAAGTATGGCAGGGAATGGGTAAGATAGGAAGGCAAGAAAGTGAGTCTATAAAGAATATGTGAGATATGACTACAATTGTAGGCATGCTCATATACAAACAAAAGGGTACTTTATAAGAGGCCATAAGAGATGGTTGGGTAGGGTTGGTGTTAGGGTTTCCCTCCTAGGTTTAGGGTTTCATCATTGATTTATCTAAACCCTAGTTTATGCATGCTAACCCCAAAACACCATTTGGGTCAGGGTTTCCTCATTGACTATAAATCCTAGTTTATGCATGTTAACCTTTAAACTTCAGTTAGGGTTAAGGTTTCCTCATTGATTCTAAACCCTAGGTTATACATGCTAACCCTTAAATCACTAAAATTGCAACAATAAATGTTTTCCAAGTAGATGTAACAAATGAAAGCCAACAACATTCATGTTCAATATGATTCTCAGGTCATTAATACTATGAAATTTTCATGCCACTTTCAACCCAAAGAGAACATGTCGCTACCAAAGGAAGGATCAATAGGGATGATGTGTCTTTTATAGAAGACACATATTCAAGAACTTGTCTCATTTTTTATTTGTCAAGGAAGAACCATTTTTATGGGACGTTATCATTATGGGATGCTTTCCTTTCAATTATGCATGTGGTTAAAGCATGTTAGTGGTATTGATGGGACGTTATCATCATATCGTACAAAGTCAACCTCTTTTGCAACTGACATACATTGACATAGAGCCCAATCAATCCACTATTCATGAAGATAGGATTGCCAAACTAAGAATGATTTCTAGAGAAGTCGAAATGATTATGATAGTCCAAAACACTAATTTTCAGCTTTCCAAAATGAGTGTACAATCCCAAATGCAAGTACGGATGATAAACAAGAGTTGAAATGGCACTTTTAATTAGTGAAAGGTACCATCAAAACAAAAGTATTTCCAGCCAAGCATTTAGCATTATGATAGTCCTATATTTCACTTTTTAGCTTGTCAAGACAAATGTACAATCTTTTAAGTAAACATCAGTGATAAAGAATTTCATAAGTTACAAGTTTCCAAGCCAATAGGACTCTTAAACCAAATCAAATTTCCAGTCAAGTAAAATGTCTTATGAGAGTCCAAGATGTAATTTCGAGCAAGTAAAATGTATTATAACAGTCTAAGATGTAATTTCCAGTCAAGTAGGAATGATAAGAAGTACATTCACTTGGATTTTGATGACACAATGACTTGCAAGCAATTCAAGGCCTTTTATAGTATTTTGCCAAGTTATGGATGTTTATATACCACTATCAAATTTGTTTAAGTATGGATGGGAATGATTGTTTAGATACAGTCCCTTTAGGGTGTCTTTGTGCCACTTTAAATTGGGTTATGGACAAATTTGAGGGGAGGCGTTAGTGAGTGGGTAAGCTAGGAAGGCAAGGAAGTGACCTTAGGATATGATAGGTGGGTAAGAAGGCTATTAGGGCTGACCTAAATAGGATATTACATTCAATAAGTTAGCGTATCTTAGGATGAGTTAGTGGCATTATAGGGGTGTCCAAAATGGATATTATAGTCAGAGATATAGGGAGATCCGTGGGGGTCTAAGTAGTGTGGAAATGAAAAGAATAATCCTTGCTTTAGAGAGGGGCAAAGGTAGGAGTCTAGGGAAAGGTTTTTAGCAAGGGTTACGCTAGAATAGGATGGTCTAGGTGTCTCTTATGGCTGCATAATAGGTAGTATTATAGTCTAGTTTGATAGATAGTCCTAGGGTTAGTAAATGTTAGAAAATGGAGTAAAAGTCCTATTGATATGGACAAGAAAAGTCCAAAACACATGTAAGATGAAGATGAGCTACGTTTTACTTATTTCACTATGGTTTATAAAAGGGGTGCTAAAGAGATGGTTAGGTAGGGTTAGTGTTAGGGTTTCCCTCCTAGGTTTAGGGTTTGATCATTTATTCTAAACCCAAGGTTATGCATACTAACCCAAAAAACCATTTGGGTCAGGGTTTTCTCATTGATTATTAAGCCTAGGTTATGCATGCTAACCTTTAAACTTCAGTTAGGGTTAGGGTTACCTTGTTGATCCTAAACCCTAGTTATGCATGCTAACCCTTAAATCGTGAAAATTGCAACAAGTACAATAGATCGTTAACATTACAAGTGCTCAACAATAGCATAACAAATATGTATGTATTCAATGAGAGTAAGCAATGTCAACTCCATCTTCAAATGATATGGATTTCCAAATTTATCAAAATCAATGCTTTCCAAGTAGATGTAACAAATTCAAGCCAACAAGAGTCATGTTCAAAATGATTCTAAGCTCATCAATACTATGAAATTTCCAGTCAATCAGGTGTTTTTTTGTTAACTAACCTACATTGTTAAATTGTTTAGGCATTTTATTGTGAACATAAAGACTTTATTTCTTCATCAACAATAAGTATTGCAAGCGCATCAACTATAAACTACTACTACATTCAATTTAATGTATGCAAATCTGTAATAAAAGGCAAGTAATATAAAGAAGTGCAAAATGATATATTAATATACACAATTTTCCAATCATATACACTAGTAGTGAAAAATGGAAAATCATTCCCAATGTCTATACAATGGCAACTCGTGTCGTATACAATATATGGCAACTCGTGCCCTGTACAAAATATGGCAGCTTGTGCCCTATACAAAATATCGCAACTCATGCCAAAATGCCACATCATGGCTAGTGTACATAGTAGGGTCTCTCAATCCTCCTTCCCACCCTTGAACCTCCTAGGTGCACCTCCAAAATCGATCTTCCTCTTCTTCGAGCTAGAGGAAGCTCGGTTCTTCTGGCCACTTCGACCACCTCCCCTTGGTCTCTAAAATGACAACAATCAAATGTCAACTCATACAAGAAATTATACAAGTATAAAACAAAATTTAAAAATAAAAATTACATTTTCAAGTTTTAAATAGCTCACCTAAGTGAGACCGTAAGTGGTGAGCAGGCTACCCTCCTCCGTGATCCAAGTCTCTTGGCAATGCCACCCTGCAACATTTGAAGAGTAATATAACTCATACAATTTAATGCCTATGTTAATTTTTCGTTAATATTGCACGATATTTTCATAAACTAATCAATCTCACCATGAACACAACAGGCTAGTCCTTAGGGCTAGAAGGTGGAGTAGTGGGCTAGTCCTCAGGGGTGGAAGGTGGAGCAGTGGGCTGGTCCTCAAGGGTGGGAGGTGGAGCAGTGGGCTAGACAACCTGCTTTGATGCTAGGATGGATGGCATAATGGAGGATGTTGCCACATTGATGTTGGATACAACACTAGGGGGCATGGTGGGAGAGGGCATGGACTGGAGTGGGTGAAGTGGTGATGTACGATGATAAATGCCAACTGGCTGTAGAATGAAATGGGCCACCCTCGAAGAGGAAATGAGGGTGGTAGGGGAATATGGGGGAGGGGGATGAGATCTGGGATGGGGTGGAGGGATGGGTGAATGTGGAT
>LPNX010731301.1:123082-152421 GCA_001517045.1 Pseudotsuga menziesii | reverse complement strand
AATGGGCACAGACTGTGAAGCACATGGTTGATGAGATGTTTTGTTTTGAGCGAGGATCCTTGGAGAACATGGGTAAATTGATGTTTTGTGTTAAGCATGAAGCTCTGGAACACATGAAAAGATAAATTGGAAGTGTTGGGCATAAGCCCCGGAGCCTTCCATGTTGATGTTGAGCATAAGCTCTGGAACATCGGATCCTTGGCCATTGTATCCTCAGGTGTATCCTACAAGTACATCCTAGCATTAGTGTTGAGCGAGGAGCTCTAGAATTGCACTTGTTGGAGACATTTACCACCTTACACACTTATTTTGGTCAATTTGTCCTAGTTACACCACTATCCTAAGTATTATTGGCTTAATTAACATTAGTGGAGCATTAAATGTCATTAGCTAGATCACATCCATGCCTACCTTCATTCAAGGAGGATAACTTATCCTTCTCCTACATTCGGGGAGGCTAACTGGAGCACTAAGGGAGTGATTTGAGTGATATTAATGCACCTAATTTCTAATTAATGGTTACAATCAGTTAAACAGGGTAGTGAAGGCACCTCCCTTCATTAAATTGATTATTTAATGATTATTTAATGAACTGGAGTCAACAAGGGTGCCTCCAACCACTTTCGATGGTCAGTTACACTTCAGTTAACCTCATCGGGGTTCATTGGAGTCATTGAAGTGCTAGCACTTGATGGTTGGCTTGCTATGACATGTGTTTGATCTCTTTCAGTTGAGACTCAGTCATTTATTGCACTCTGACTTTAGTTAGGGCTCAGTGGAGCCAATTAGGGTTTTGATCAGTGGTTAACTTGAGTGTTGACTGTGGCTTACATTCAGTTAAGCTAGAATCACTCATTCATTCAAATGACCTCCTTAAGAATTCAAATTTCTTCTCATTCATGCTTGTAGCATGAAATTGGAATGTAATTTCTCATTCTTTGTGTGAATATATAGAGAAGCTACTCATTCTGTAGTCCGATTGCACCATTTCATGAGTTATTTGTTGATTAATATTTGATGAGAATGATGTTTAGTCCCTAGATCAATGTGCAAGATTAATATGGAATCAAATCTCACGGCGGGACAAAGCTCTATCTCTAAAAAAAAATCTTTTTGTCAGATTTCTGCATGAAAATTGAGCAATTGCTCAAAAATCTAGCACTGCACCAGAAGCCAAGGCTTACCACTTAATACCGCAAGTAAAGAACTTATTGATCAAGCTTTCTTGATTGAATATGATGGGTGTGATGAAAGCCTAAAATGTGCAAGCTGTCTGACCTTACATTGCCCTTTCTGTTGTGATTTTCATGTTTTCTACAGGTGAAGCATTCGCTCCAACAGATCTAGATGGCCTCCTCAGTAGATCTTTTGACTCCATACAATTTCCACTCATGGAAAGGTGACATGGATATTCAGCTACGCTCCAGAGGACTCTATAGAGTCACCATGGACACTGAAGATGAGCCTGGTTCTACCATGGAAAAATCAAGATTCTTGAACAAGAAGGATGAAGCATTCGGCTTCTTGTGCCTCTCTATTTCCCGGGATCTTCTTTTCCATCTTGCGGGATTGAAGACTCCAAAATAAATATGGGACAAATTGGGAAGTTTATATGGAAATCAAGATGAATTGAGAGTTTACCAACTCAAAAATGAATTAATGTCTCTCCAGTCCTCCAATTTCGAGCTCTGAATGACTTTTTCACAAGGTTCAAGCACATTGTTTTACTCTTAAAGCAATGCAAAGTGGAGAAGGCGGATGATCAACTCATCCTCGCCATACTCTCCAAACTTGGGGCTGATTATTCAGTTTTTGTTTCTACATTCCGTGCGGGGAATCTCACAACCCCTGGATGGAAGATGCCTACACTCAATGCCTTCATCGAGTCCCTAACAAGTGAACATGACAAGATTGTCCAGATGGGGATCATTAGATCTTCCCATGATCAAGCCCTCCATGTCTCCAGGCCCAAAGATATGAAGGGTAAAGGAAGGCAGTAGAAGAACCCAAAAACTAAATTTGATGCTCCTAATCCTAGATTTGAAAACCAACAACATGATGAGTCTTCCGGCTCAAGGAAGAACAAAGGAAAAGGGCACCATGGCAAGGAAAAAGTCAAGTGTTCATACTGCGGGAAGGGATTCCACCCTGAACATGCTTGCATGAAGAAGAATATTGCTGAAGCTACCTCTCTCCTTGAGATAAATCACATCAATATTCCATAAAGCTTTTGGAGGAGAGATCAGCAAGATAAGGAACCACAGCATGAAAAAGGTCATGCCCTCATGGAAAGCACTTCGAAGTCCAAAGCACTCTTGATTGATTCTGGAGCTTTGAACCACATGATGGCTGAAAGAGACTCCTTTTCATCCTTGAATACCGGTAAATCCATCCCCATCCACATGGGAGATGACTCCACCATCATTTCAGAAGGACAAGGTACTGTTGATCTTGAAAATGGTTTTTTTTCAAATGTTTTGTATGTACCGTCTCTGGCATCAAATATCCTTAGTTTCTATCAAATGAAACATACTGGAGTGCCTAAGAGAGTTTCTTTCATCCCAAATGATGTTGAGATAATGGATATTGCATCCGGAAAACTCATAGCTAAAGTTCTTGCAAACCATCATGCAAGAGCCTATGAGTTCTCCAACTTTGTGCCGGATGCAAAGCCCACCGATTTGCTAACTCATGGAAATGAGGTTAGTAGGTTGTGGAATTAAAGATTTGTCCATGTAAATTTCAAATATTTACATCAATTATAGAAAAAATCCATGGTTGAAGGCCTCTCGGTCATCAAGACAACCAACGGAAATTGCAAAGGCTGTGTGATTGGAAAACACCATGAGCACAAGTTCGATCGGGGGAAGGAAAACCGAGCTACATGCATATTGGGGATGATACATTATAATATTAGTGGTCCTATGAATATCACATCCATGAATGGATAAAGGTATCTTTTGACCCTTATTGATGATTTTTCAAGGTACACATGGGTCTTCTTTCTCAAAAAGAAGTCTGAAGTATGTGAAAAATTTTCTGAATTGAAGACCTTGATCAAGAATGCCTCTGGGATTAAGATCAATATCATGAGATATGATAATGGAGGGGAGTATGTCAGTAATTATTTTCTGCACATATGCTACCAAATTGGTATTCAGGTCCAACATTCAATTCCCTACACTCCCCAACAGAACGGAGTAGCGGAAAGGAAGAATCGGTCTCTCAAGGAGATGACCACCTGTATTTTGGAATCAAAGAAGCTTGCTGCAAATTTGTGGGCTGAAGCCATGCATGATGCAGAATACATTCCGAACAGGGTGCCACACTCATCCATGAAAGGGAAGACCCCTTTCGAAGCATACTTCAGACACAAGCCGAATGTGTCGAACCTGCGGGTGTTTGGGTCCACTGCATGGGCCCGGATTCAACTTGATAAAAGAAGGGCTTTGCAACCGCAAAGCATAGAATGTCTGTTTATTGGGTATCCTAATGAATATAAATATTTCCAGCTGCTATATATCAAAACCAAATAGATCATCATCGAGAGAAGTCTCGAGTTTGATGAGCCACTTCAGGAGGTGGAACTAGTGAACGAGAAAACTGCGAAATTTTCTTCCTATTCTACTAAATATTTGGATGATGAAATTGGGGGTGATAACCCTGATTTGGATCCTCTTATTTATGATATCAATGTGAAGAAATTATTATATGCTGAATTATAAGCTCAAGTGCAAAATCATCTTCCTACATGGGCCCGACAGACACTCTCCTCCGCGGGAGATAACATTGGAAATCCGGATGATCCAAGGAGAACCCGGTCTGATTTCCAAAGAGCACGTATTGTGCTCTCTTGTTCTGATAATTTGCTGTCTAAAACTTGCTATTTGATGATTAGTTTAGACCAAAAATCCTACTAACATGCTTGGAAGGATCCGAGATGGCCAGTTTCCATGGATGAAGTGATGAATTCTCTTCAGAAAACACTACTTGGGAGCTTGTTTCTCTTCCTCCGGGAAGGAAATTGGTTCAATGCAAGTGGGTGTTTCGGACCAAGGTTGTTGCTGATGGAAGAACCTAAAAATATAAGGCAAGTCTGGTAGCAAAAGGTTTCTCTTAGGTCCAAGGTGTGGACTACCATGAGACCTTTTCGCCGGTTGCAAAAATGGACTCCATCCACCTTGTTTTGGCAATTTCAGCATCTAAGCACCGGGAAGTGCATCATATGGATGTTAAGTCAGCCTTTATACATGGAGATATTCATGAATAATCTTGATGGATATATCACTGATCCATATTTGTTTTTAAATATAAAGAAGTCAGTATACGGGTTAATACAGGCCCCAAGAGAGTGGTACTCCAAGATGGATGCCTTCCTTCTCTCGCAGAACTTCCAAAGGTGTATATCAGATTCAAATGTGTATTTATAGCAGTCTGATGGTCATATTATTATTATTTTTTTATATGTTGATGACTTACTTATCACAAGTAGCACAGTTTCCTCCATTTCATCCATCAAAACTGCTCTCCAAAATGCCTTTGAAATGAGTGATATGGGGCTCCTAAAACAATTTTTGGGGCTCAAAATTGAGCAAAACTTTGATGGGATTATGGTAAATCAGTCCAAATAAATTTCAGACCTGTTAGTCAAGTTTAACATGGCTGATTGTATACCTGCACCATTCCCTTTCCTTTCAGGGATCTGCCTTAAAGAAGGAAAAAGCACACCTCCCATGGACTACACTATCTATCGACAGCTGATTGGTAGCTTGTTGTACTTGACACATTCTCAACCTGATATCTATTATGCCATGAATTTTGTATCAATATACAGGCAGCAGCCTCATGATCTTCATTAGAAGGCAGCCAAGAGGATCCTTCATTATATTTAGGGAACCAGGACCTACGATATTCACTATGCTGCAGACTCCGAGCTAGAGCTGGTTGGATACACAGATTCTTATTGGGCGGGTGATTCTATTAATTGGAAGTATACTTCCGGATATGTATTCATGTTTGGTGGTGGCCCCATTTTCTAGTCTAGCAAAAAGCAGGCTGCCATAGCACTATCTTCAGCAGAGGTCGAGTATCAAGGAGCGGTGAATGCTTGCATCCAAGCAATTTCATTGCAAGGCATTCTTTCAGAGTTTGATCTTGGTAGTACTTTGTCCACTGTCCTCATTTGTGACAATCAAAGTGCTATTAAGATTTCCCACTACTACATTTCGATCCAAAATCCGACGGCACGTGGATTTCTTTTTTTAAACCTACCAAAAATCACAAAGATAATTTTTTTTTTTGAAAATGTGGCCATAAGCGTCGCTTAAGCGATGGCTAGTCTCATAAGCGTCGCTTAAGTGATGGAGAGCCTCATAAGCGTCGCTTAAGCGACGGTGCCTTAAGTGAGATATGTGTACCAGTATGAGGTGTTGTGTGGTGGGGGTGGGTTGTAATGCATTGACCATATTCGAGGAAGAAAAATAAGTCCCTTTGTAATTAGATGAATCCTTTAGGAATAATGTTCAACTAGTGACAAAGGAATAATTGTGTTCCTTCCTCTAATATTTCCAAATGGATAAGATTCTAGGGTCATATGGGTGACCAACTAAGTTTTATGTGGATTCGACTTCTTAGAAATAATTGGTGATGATCTATTAAAGGTGGAGGAGGAAGTTTAGATGACTAGGACGATGCATACTAGTTTAAATTCAATATTCCTAGAATCCATCCCAAAGGTGGATTGGGGCCTATGAAATTCAAATATTTCATACCATTATCACTTTGCAATTGCATATATAAGATAATTTCAAAGGTGATAGTTGTTCACCTCAAGCCTCTTATTTCAATGGTGATATCTATGAAATAGTTTGTGTTCCCCAAGGTAAGATTGATTCGCAAGGCTATCAACTCATACTTGGAAGGTATGCACTGGATTAATACCTCTCATATTCTTGTGACTATCATTAAATTATTATTTCTAAATATTATGATTGAATATTTATTTCTAAATATTATAATTTCTAAATATTAAATTATGAGTAATGAGTAATTGAGTCACTTGTCATTTGTGAATGATATTATTCTATTTTTTCTTAATTCGCTGGTTTTCCATTCTGCATCCCATCAATACCTTTTTTCCCTCAAGGGTTTAGCATTGCTAGAATTAAAGGTTATTGTTTTGATGAAAGGACCCATGGTGGTGGCACCATCCATGGAATGTTGGTTGTATTTGCAAGCCCTCTTCGGACCATAATCGACTTGGGTGATTGGGGTTTTCAGAATTAGCACACCTACTCATCGATCCAATGGACTGGGGTTTTCTCACCTACACTTTCCTACTCCTAGATTCGATGGCTTGGGGTTTGTTCACCTATGCCTACCTGCTCGCAGATTTGACAGGGTGGGGTTTCTCCAACGGCTGCACATTATCAATGCAGGGTCTACGATTTTGGTGAATGATGTTGGTGGGGCGTTTAGCTAAGCCTGCTCTACGATTTTGGCAGATTTGACAGGGTGGGGTTTCTCCAACGACTGCACATTATCAATGCAGTGTCTACGATTCTAGTGAATGATGTTGGTGGGGCGTTTAGCTAAGCTTGTTACCAGGTCCTTTCTATTTCCTCTTTTAAAATTTTTTGCTATTTCACATTAAGTTTTCAGCGTATATGGGCCATTTTCTTCCAAAACCAGGATTTTGGTTCACCTAGAAAGTTTTCAAAGTTTTTCAAGTTGCCTTCTAACAATATTTTCTAATATTCTCCGATATTCTGATAAGTTTCTTTCAATACCCATGGAAATATATTCTCCAAAACAATATATGCTACATTGCTAGAGAAATAATATACTGGAACCAGAGCCTCTTGTTCCAGGCCTTTCACCACCACATTTGCCAGAAAATAACTCAGCTCATGACCACTCTCCTTTTGGTCCAGTTCAGGAAATAAACAAAATGCGTGATATGTTTGCTAAAAAGGATTTACCCTATAAGAGAGATAGTTGTTCAATATTACGAAACAATGGTAATAATCACGATCTATCCCCAAATCTAAGTGCACAGGGTTCTGTTCATCTCAATTCAAATTGTGATACTGAAAATCAGTCAGCAAAAACATGCAATTTAGATGGCTTGTCCACCCAAATGTCATGTCCTGTTGATGGAAACACTTTTAGCCATGCATCTATGAATGGAGCCACTAATTATAGTTCTCAAAGATCTAGTCCATTGTGCATGGACGGTGTTTGTCTAAATCCTGAGAGGAAGCATTCTGCAGAAATGGTAGCTTCCTTGAATAGTAATCATTCAAACTCTAGTTACCCTTGTGACTTGAAGGGAGCTAGGAAAAAAAAAATTCTTCAAAATATGATGTGAAAGTTGAAGCATGTGGACCAATTATTGATGGCCAGAACTTTATTCACAATGGAGAACATAGAGAAATCAGTAAATTTCCAATCAAATCAATTGAGAGTCTTAGGACTGATAGAGACTCCCGTTCTAGTCATGACAAAGGTATGCCAAGGAGTTTCGATGCAGCAGGTAGAAACTTGGAACTTCAACACAAATGACCTTCGAATAAGGTGCTTGGGTATGTTGAAGACAAAATCACTGATCGAAGCACTCAAGATACAAAACTAGATAGAGATTCCTGTCCAGATGGAGAAAATTACGCACCTCCTGTGGAAGGAGGTCGATCTTCAGATATTTGAAAACTTGAATGATGTGAATTCTTGTTCCAAATTTAACAATCTTATCCTAGTGAATTTCCATCAACCATCTTTGAAAGAGGCACTGACAGCTCGTCCAGCTGGCATCAATGACTGGTGGCTAAATGTTGTCTGTGAGTTAGCTTTTAACACTTGTGGGATGGTCATCACAAGTTTGCATAGCCTTCTTAGGGCCTTCTTTATAGGTAAACATTTCAATAAGTCTTTGGTTGGGATATCACCTGTTTGAAGCCAATAAACTGAAGCTGCTTTAGCCTTATCTTACTGTCTTTGAAGTCTTGTCCTCACATTGGGTGATATACTTCTATGCTTCACAAGTCCATTCCCTTGTTTATCAAGCAAATGGGATTTCACTCATTGAGCCAATCTAATCGTTCTTAAAACATATAAATTATTCATCTGTAGCTCCCACCAGAGTTCCACCTAGTGCCAAGTTTCTCCACATATTTCTAGAGTGTTGTGTCAATGGGATGTTAGTCTGGCAGTTCCAACCACGCAGCTCTCAGCCCACCTTCATGCATGAGTTTATAATGGACTCTTGATGGGTGCAGCCAATGAAATATCCAAGTAGTGTGTACTGATTGTACTTATTGCAAGTAATTCCTTTATTTAGAAACATAAATAGTAACACGGATAAAAGGGTCTGGCTCATTACCTGGTGGAAGACCTCCAGGATGAATCTCTGGGGTTCTTCTGGCAGCACCATTGTTGGATGCCTCTATGATAGACGAAATTACATGCTGGCAGATGCATTGCCATAAGCATTAACATTTACCTTACCATGCACCTTTTAGTCAGCACCATTGTTGAATGCCTCTGCAATAGACGAATTTACAGAGTGAGCAGATGCATTACCAGAAGCATTAGCATTTGCATTATTGGGCCCTTTCTAAGCCATTATGGGTTCACAATCACCCTATAGGGGGAAGAGTGGCTGCTCACTTCTTGAACAATACAGTTAGCCGCAAGGTCAAGTAGTAAATACTCAGCAAAGACAGGATTGTTTTATGGTAATTTGCTAGTCATAGTCAGTGAACTGGCTCTAGATTATGTTGTACAATTCTGAATGGTTTTTTAATCTGCTCTAGATCAATGTTAATATGTCACCTGTTTGTAGTTTGAATGACTGGCTGGGCAATGCTACGATTATTATCCAATTGATACTGGAACAGTAATAGATGGGCATTGTCTTTTGCTTGTACTTATTACTTGCTTAGGAGTTTTATGTTTGCTAGGTCATTTGTATGAATAATGAAATTTTTTCTGTCTGCTCATTATGTTGGTTTGTAGAAGGACTTGTACATTTGCACTTTGTAAATTTGAAATACATTGTTCTTAAATTGGGTATGAAGTCACGCAATTGTACAATTTGTATCCAATGTAAGAATATTGATGTATGAGACTGCCTTGTTTGTGGGACAAGAGATCCCTTCCATTCTGCAATTTCATTGCTTAGTTTACAGAAGTGTGAACATGTGCTCCTCCAGGGAGAAAAACACATGTTCTTAACCATTAGGCCCACTCAAGCTGTTGATGTACTTTAACATGTTCTGTGAAATTGTTCCAGATCACAGTTGTAGTATTTGAATGTTTCTATCTTACATAATATTTTATAAGTTTTGTGATTTCATTACTGCAGTGATTAAGAGGAAATTGGAATAAAAATATCGAGGTGTGTATATTAACTTTTTTACAAGATTTAGGATCTCAACTCATTTGAAGTTTTACCTTGTGGTGTTATGCTTATTCTTGGATGTAATGGTGGAGTGGCATGTATTCGTGAGCTTGAAGTTTTATGTATCCTTGTATTGGATAAGTTTTCTCTGCACTTAACTGAGACCAAAATACTTAGCATGATACTTCTATGCATACTGTAATTCCACGTCCTGTAGTTACCATATTTGCTCTAAAATTAATATAAATGCATTTTTACATATTTCATGAAAGTGTTGTTGATTAATGTTCATTTATTAGTGTGCCTGTTTGCTGCTAGCTTTTATAACAGTCTGGGTACTGTTATGGTTTGATTATTGGTGTGGAAAAGATAAATCATAGCAATATGAATCCCCCTGAGATTTCTCCTTCATGGCTTCTCCACTTAACCTCTAGGTCCTTATGGGATCTGAACCTACAATACATGTCTGGGTGAATATCACACGGGAAAAGATACCTTATGCTTCACTAGTAGATTACAAGAGTGTTGTGCTTTTGACTTCATGAAAATATCAAGTTAAGTAGGATTCACTTCTTACAAAGGTGTAAGCACAAGTAAACAGAAAATTAATCAGTGAACTAATCATCTTATAAACTTGTTTTACAGATTTTTTTACAAGTTATATACTGTTTGTAGGTATATTTTTAATGTCAAGGATTTCTAGCACTAGCTATAGGATGTGCCAGGCATTGGTGCCATAAGATTGGGCTATATATTTTCATCCGCTTGTCATATATTTAGGTTTGAGATGTTTGTGTACATAGGAGATGCCTTTACAGAACTGCTTGAAAGTGTTCATGAACATACAACCATGAAATGAGGAACATGCAATTATATCTCAAACATAAAAGTGGAATATTTAATTATCTCGACATGAAAGTAAGAATATGTAGCAAGTAGAGAAGTTTGAGGGTTTGGTTAATTAAAGGTTTATTTTGGATTCAATTCAGTTGAATGTTTAGAATAATCATTGCACTTTGGCTGCTGGCATGCTTGGAGTAACATACTGCTTTTCTTGTTTCCATAAATTCAAGACCCTATTTTGCCACACTTCCAAAATGTGACAAACCATAGAATAGAGATCAGACCAATTTAAACCCAGATCTTGAAGAACTTTGTGTTCTACAATACCCTAGTTATGAACCCCACTAACGTCAATCAGTTGCTGAAAGAGATCAGCCATTCCATGCTCTTCTGTGACTCCCTCATTCACATTTATAACACTTTGTACCACATGATATACCCATGATTCTAAATAGTCTGTTCCTGTGGGAAGCTAAAAAGTTCCTCCTTGTGTAATCTGTATTAACTTATTTCTTATCCATCTCGATCCACTTTAGGTGGTAGTAAACAAATTCTATCCACTCATGGATATGGTACTTGACATTCAGTCAAAGCCTATGAGAACCAACCTAAAAATGTGTGAGATGGGATCCTAAGGGTGTGCATCTAGTGGAAACGTGTATACGTTGGCTTGACAATGACACCATCTCTCATCTTCATGAAATGCTTTGCATAGAAGGCATCTTGAGTTTGATTCTACAATTTGGATCTACCAATGCAATAGAATGTGCTCTCTGTAAATGAATTCTCAAATGACCTTGTCTAGCACTTGCTTGTTTGGCATGTGATGTCCAAGTGTATGAGGTATATGTGCCTCCCCAAAATGTAATGAATTTTTGTATGAAGCAAATTGAACTCTTGGGATATAATTTGATTTCCATTCTAGGATGGGAAGAAAATCTTTCCAAGAGAAAATTATGGCTCATATATACCTTGGATGGCATGAGGTATATGTGCCTCCCCAAAATGTAATGAATTTTTGTATGAAGAAAATTATAATTTGTTTCACTTCTAGATTGAGGTTTGGTTGAAACTTGACCTATTGTTGTTATCCATTCCTCAAGCACTAGGTTTTTCCCAGTGGTCTCGAGTATTAGGAGAGTTTCATTTGATTGCTCCAAGTTTCCTCCCAATATTATCTAGGGAGGCTCTCTCCACCCTGCTTATTCTTCTTAGGATATTATAGGCACCGTTTCTGCAGTAGACATGGGGCCTGGATTTTCCTCTATTTTCTTCACCCTTTGCGTGTCCTTATGTTGCTTCTTCTCCTTCTTCCACTTCTGCCTCTATCTCTACTTAGACTGTGACTGTGGAGCAGGCCACTCTACATTGTACTGATAGATATAGTCATATACTTTTGCCTTTTAATTTAATGTTAATATGTAGCTTCTTTCCTTACTCTTTTAGCTTTTAGTTGTTAGGAATTGAGTTGTCACTCTCATTATTTATCACTACTAATATACTTTTTAGTTGCATAGACCGACTTCTTTGGTCATTCATGGACATTAATAAAATTATGTTATCTTATTTGATCTAATCAGACCTTATTTAACACAAGTGACCTTGTACAATGAAACAATTAATATCCAAAGGGCCTAGCCTAGGATCATGACTTTTCCTATTACTCAACGAAATAATGAGTTCACATCCAAAATAGCTCATTTAGTTATGACAAAAAATGTCGATATGTAAAATAGAATGGTTTTGAGTATTTATGCAAGACAACTGAACAACCTTCTGTAAGAGGGGTTGGATTGGTTTAATTCCTTTTTTTATTATGAAAGAGGTTAGCCAAGAGCAGTTTCCACCCTTGGGGAGACTTGTGGGATAAGGAGATGAGACAGTGGTTGAATTAAAGAGAAACCAATCTTACATAAAGATTGCCAACAACAGACAAGCAATCTTTTCTAGGCAGACAAGCAAACTTTTCTAGAACTTTGCAAGGTTATTTCTGATTTGATTCTATTCAAGGTAAATTTGGATGGCCAAGGACCAGCTTGGAAGGATTGGAAATGGTGTTATGGAAAACCTTTTATGTATTACATGACTAAATAGTAAAGAGCTATATCCAAAAAGATGACCAAATCTTCCAATCGCAGCATGTCTAAATAAGAGATGGACCATATAGGATAATGAAGGCTGATGGGTTGGGCGTTGAAGATACATGGAAAGGCTATTCCTCCTTTAAGACCAAATTGTTGAAATTTGACATATGTATGATAATTATAAAAATTGCAGACTGTAATAGAGATAGTACTTGAGATTTAATAGCAGTAGAACATAAGAAGTAAAACAATCATTCACACAAGATTTCCTTTGTGACTTTATTCTTGCCTGGCATTTTCATATTTACTTTACTGTTTAAGTCTCTTTGGAGCTAATGTAAGACAACAAATTCTACTTGGGTAGCTTGAAACTTTTGCTATTGATTATGGTGCAATACCTTTACATGAATGTGGAGTTTCTTTTGTGGCTTAATTTTCCACTGCTTAAGTAAAATTATGTCTGGTACACGATGATCTCATTGTAGATCAAGTTCCAGTAGGAATATAGAGACTTCCATAAGCATTTAAAATTGCAATGGTTGAGCTCAACCACTGGATCACTTCCATGACCATAGTTACAATCAAGTTTTTTTTACGATGATGGTGATGATGATTACTGTCCACTGAGACTAACTTTGGTCTATTGAACCCTTAAAATAATAATAAATAGATAAAATAAAACACGAATTAATTACTTTGTTTTTATCGTGTTGTTTCTGTGATCAGATAACTTGGAAATAAAATTTATGAGTTCTCTTTGATTTTTATGGTTTAATACATTATGAAGATCAATTGCATTATAATTGTTTTGAAAATCAGATCAGATCTAATTGCTTATATAGGGTGGGGACTCCAAGAGAAAGTGCTTTTCATCCTCTACTTTATTAGCCTTACAATTTTCATAGATTCTTTTGTGCCAAGGTGTTTTAGGCCTTGTCCAACACCCTCTTTCAATGTGAAGCTCATGAGAGTGTGTTCTTATGTTTGCAATATTTTTTTCTTCATTAAGTTAGCAACAGGAGAAAGATTGTTTTGATCTTCTAACATGGGGTTAATGATTTATTTGTAATAAACCATCTTATTCTTATTCTCATTTTCACTATAAATTTCATTAGATTAGAGTTTAAACTCTTTATAATCCCAATATATGAATTAATCTCGGTTAAATAATGTATTCCCATTGGTATTCTATTTTTTCTGTAACACAAAAACTGTGTTTAGTGTGCATTTGGTTCTGCTATCATGCTTTTTCAGTGTATCCATTTAGGCACTCGTTAACTGTAAACTTAACCTTCATGCTAATTGTGAGTTCTATTCTCAAAAACAAATTTCACTGGCGTTGTTCATTTGACTGAGAAAATCATGTTCTTGTTTGTTTACAGCCTGGGCCAAGAGACTTCCTTATTCAGTGTTTCATTAAGCGGGACAGAGGTACATCTACCTATTATTTGTATTTAGGTTTGACTGCAAGTAAGTTCTTCACATTCTGCTTTCAATTTGGGTTTGACTACATGTAAGTTCTTGACATTCTGCTTTCAATTCATACGTTGTGCTGGTTTTTTCAGTCTTTCTAGTTTCAGTAGAGAGTCTTATCGGATATGCAACATCCTATTCTGGTGTTTGTGTTTTTACTAATTGGAGACTTTTGACAGAGCTATAAACAATATAAGAAAGGTTATAGTTTTCCTAAACCCAATTGTGTTGTCTATGCCATCAAAAACTGGGTTGTCTTTTGTGAGAGAGTTGAAAATTAAAAGGCCTATTTGAGATTCTTGGTTAGCCACAAAATTAAAAAGTAGAGGCTATTTCAGACACTTTATGGGATCAATTTTGAGTGATAAAGTAAGGAAGTGAGCATTAGAGAAACATCTTTTTCCATCAAATCTCTTATTCTGTATCAACTGTATCTAAATTCATATGTGCAATTTTTGTTGAAAATCTTAAGTGAAATGGGTGCCTAGAGCAGTACCTTTTTATTTGCATTAAATAGATTTTTGGGGAAGCAATATGGAGATTGTATTTCTACAAGGAGCCAGTAACTGTTGAGAATATTATGATATTTACTTATTCCCTGGTCCAACCTAGTCCCAGTTTTTGCATAAAAGTGAATGAAGTAATTCCTGGATTTATCAAATTTTAGCTCATAAAGGCATGCTGCTTTTTATATTTAATTATGTATTTTAACATATGTATCATATTGGATCCAGTAGAGTATTTCTATCTTCCATTGTATTTTATTTGCATTTGAAGGGTCACACGTGTTTTACAGCATAGTACGGTTAAGCTATGGTACATATTAAGCACATTGTTAGGTGTTAGTATTCACTTTTCAAATGAATAACAATGTGGATAATTGATTATATGGTTAGATATTTATTCTGCAGTTATATTTAGTAGCATAGCCTGCTTGTTTACTCCAAGTTACCCTTGTTACATGCATGGCTGTTACACACGTGTCCTATGTGGACCGCCAAACCATAGAGAGAACATGGGCACCTAATAAGTGTAGAGTTACAGTTAAGCCCTGAGTGTATCCAGCTTAAAGCAAAAGGATCACAAATCATTTGTGTTTCCCCATTTATGTGGTCCTGTGTGGCCGTTACATACATGGCCTCTGTGGACTGCCAAACCATAGAGAGAACATGGGAACCTAATAAGTGCAAAATTACACTTAAGCCTTGACTGTAACCAGCTCAAAGCAAAAGCATCACAAATCATTTGTGTTTCTCCATTTATATGGCCCTGTGTGGCTATGCTGAGTGGTTCTTACTCGTTAAAATCTTGGGTGTACCTCTATATTCAATACTTTTGCGGTATGTTGTGTGAAATATCTTGAATATCATGTTGTGGTGTTATAAACAAGGGTAGTACTGAACCTATTACTTACATAGGTTTCATTTTGTCTGAATGATTGTTGATCTTAATTTCCAAGCCTTAATATAGGAAGAGGATAGTTAAATTTGTTGAACTTTCCATGCTTGTCACGCGACTACACTTTTTTAGAACAGACTATGTAACAAAAAATTAAAGGCAAATCATTTAACGGAAATAATACATGCCTTAGTTACTTGATCTATGGTCTTGATATTGGAGTTCAAATACAAATGGAAACACTGTATATTTGACCTTCAAATATGTCTTTGCAGCACTTTCTGAGAGTGGAAAATTTCTTCTTGCTGCTCGAAAATTCAGGAGACCCACATGCACAGATTATATTATTTCCCTTCATGCTGAGGACATGTCAAGAGGAAGTAACAGATACATTGGAAAGTTGAGGTGAGTGAATTTGGAAAGCTGGGCTGCAAGTATTTTTTTTTTTTTAAATTTCAAAAACGTCAGTTAAGCGACGGATGCAGGGAATTTTTTTTTAAAAAAATTTCAACAACCGTCGGTTAAGCGACGTCTCTTCATGTCGCTTAACTGATGCTTAATCTCTATCTCCGTCGCTTAACCGATGGTTCTCCATGTCGCTTAACCATCCGACAGTTCTCCATGTCGCTTAACCGACGCCTTACATTTAACCAACGGTAACTGAGGTGTCGCTTAACCAACAGATTAACCACATGTCGGATAACCGACGAACATCCACCGACGCTTAAAAAAAATCATAGTGTCGTACATGCGACAGGGAAGTGTCGAAAATCCGATAATACGGCCGTCGGATTTTTGGTCGAAATGTACTAGTGTCCATAGATCCAGTTACCAGGAAGAGGACCAAGCATGTAGAGATCCACATGCACTATATCAGGGAGCTAGTGCATGACATGACCATCATTCTGCAATACTACCCGACTGATGAGAAGATTGCAGACATCTTCACCAAGATATTTTCAGAAAAGAAGTTCGCTTACCTCTGTTCACTGTTGGGGGTGAGTTCATCAGGGTGATTCAAACTACTTTTAGTGTTCAGCTTGAGGGGGGGGTTTTCCCACTTGGTTTTCCCTCTTTTCCTCACTTAGTTTCTTTTTTAGCATTGTACATGGTGACCTATGCCCTTAGTTGTCGGGGCCCTAGCATTTTTATGCATTTTATGTTTTCTAAATCCTCCTGAGTATAGCTTAAGGGGGGGTGTTGGAGACATTTACCACCTTACACACTCATTTTGGTCAATTTGGCCTAGTTACACCAGTATCCTAAGTATTATTGGCTTAATTGACATCAGTGGAGCGTTAAATGTCATCAACTAGATCACATCCACGCCTACCTTCAGTCAAGGAGGATAACTTAGCCTTATCCTACATTCAGGGAGGCTAACTGGAGCACTCCGTGAGTGATCTAAGTGATATTAATGCGCCTAATTGCTAACTGATGGTTACAATTAGTTAAATAGGGAAGTGAAGGCACCTCCCTTCATTAAATTGATTATTTAATGATTATTTAATGAACTGGAGTCAATAGGGGCACCTCCAACCACTTCTGATGGTCAGTTACACTTCAGTTAACCTCATCGGGGTTCATTGGAGTCATTGAAGCACTAGCACTTGATGGTTGGCTTGCTATGACATGTGTTTGATCTCTTTCAGTTGAGACTCAGTCATTTATTGCACTCCGACTTTAGTTAGGGCTCAGTGGAGCCAATTAGGGTTTTGATCAGTGGTTAACTTGAGTGTTGACTGTGGCTTACATTTAGTTAAGTTATAATCACTCATTCAATTCGAATGACGTCCTTAGGAATTCGAATTGCTTCTCATTCATGCTTGTAGCATGACATTGGAATGTAATTTCTCATTCTTTGTGTGAATATACAAAGCGGTTACTCATTCTGTAGTCCGATTACACCATTTCATGAGTTATTTGTTGATTAATCTTTGATGAGACTGATGTTTAGTCCCTAGATCAATGTGCAAGTTTAATAGCACTAAGTTTGTAACTCCCTATTTTTAGCATTGAGTATGGTCAATGGATAAGCAATAGGAGTTACTAAAAAGAATTAATTATGTCGAGTGAAAACAACTTGAGAAAAATATTGATCTCATCTAAATTATTTATAAGTGATTAAATTAAATTTAGAATTTTTGTATCTCATCAAGTACTGAAGAACTATCATGTTATATGAGGGAATCCAACATGTAAGGATGTTTAGAGTTTCCTAGCCTAGTAGACCTAACCACCTACCTAATGGAGGCTTAATGAAGAAAGTGCCATAAGTTTAGGGATCATAATATATGATACCCAAAGACAAATGTTAACAAATAATATATTATTATACATTTTATACATGGTATGTATAAAGAGTACGGATAATAATAATATTAATAATGTAAGAAAGAAGGACAAGCTCCATCTATTATTATTATTACTAAGAGAAAATTAAATATTATAGTACCTACAAGAGTCCAATTAGGAACTAGTTAAAAGTTACTAAGTTAAATATTAAAAGTACCTAAAATAAATGAAAAGGGTTAAATCAAGAAATCAAATGATTAATAACTTAACTACCCCTTTGAATGAAAAGTCAGTCTATAAAGTCCCAAGCCAAAGAGAGGCTTGGGGATCTCTTCCATATTTTTGGAGTCATTATTATGCCTGATTATTCTCAAGATAATTCTTGGAGAACATTTTCCTAAGAGGAAAAAGGAGAACTTATCCAGACCCTATATACCATTTAGGGAAGCCTTACGTTAGGAGATCTAAGCTACTTGATTGTTGGAACTAGCTCAGGGAGATCCGTATTGAAATCAGTAACGTTCTCGAGTCATGGTTGGGTTGAACGTGGTAGTTCTGATCCAGATTTATGCGTGAACGAAATGAAAGAACATATACAGAGTCATAATAATAGACATTTTGCAAAGATAACAAAGATACAGTAAACACATATTCTATTAAATGGCGGAAATAGAACAGACTGTAATACAATTACTAGAATGGTGGTAGCGATCTCTGAGAAGAGATGTGGCTGCTACGCTCATTCGTGCCAAGCTGAATACAAAATGAGGCCAAATGGGCCTATTTATAATAAAAATGAGGTGAGAACCCCAAAAGTCCCAAAACGTAACCCTAGAAGATGAACTGTCATAAAGTTTGCGGCCCCACGGTGGTAAGTTGAACAGTCAACTTCCCGGGGTCATAACTTTTGCATACGATCTCCGATTTGGGCGTTCGATAGCTCGTTGGAAAGGTCTATCTAAGATTTACAACTTTTGGTCATCCAAATGCATGCTGATGGTAACCATTTGGCCCTGAATCTCCAAAAAACGTCGTTTAGGGCCTCAAAATGGCCTCGAAAGTTTAGGACTCGAAAAACTGCAGAAAAATAACTAGGAAACTGCCACAATGGACAATTGTTTTGAGCCAGTGGAATAGGTGGGTGGCCACTGATCTCCATCTGGATCAATCCTCCCTCCTTAGGAAGCAATGGTCTCCATTGCATCGAATCCCGTATCATATCTCGAACTGTGGGTTGAGTTGATCTCCTGGTGCGACATTTGTTGAAGTGAAGGGGCTGATTTTCTTTGGCATCCCGAGAGGGCTGTAATTGTTGTCTGGATGATTTGTTTCTGGATGAGCACCTTGAATGCGTGGCCTTGCATCGTAGAGGTACTCAGATAGATGAGGAAACAATGGCTCTGTCTTCTTCTTGTGTCTGATGAGCAGAGACACCCTGTGCAGAGGGTGTGGAGGTCTCTGTGATCTTATGTTCTCCTTCAGACGCAATTGTGAAGCAGAATAATTTTCTGGTGTGGGAGCTTATCTTCCTACCCTGCGAGACTGTAGTAGGTGCAACTATCTCTGGGATCCGGTAGAGTTTTTCTCCCAAAGTGACAATGACACTGCGAGACCATGACTCATATACAGCATGACGCTTCCACATATATGGTTGTCCTAAAAGAACATCACAGACTTCAAGTGGGGCCACATCACACAGTACCTCATCTTGGAAATTCTTGATGCCATATGGTAGGAGGCATTGCTGAGTAATGCGGATACCACGTCCTTGGCTTAGCCAACCAATTTTGTAAGGTAGCAGGTGTGGTGTTGTCGGAAGCTCCAATCTCTTGACGACTTCTGCTGAGATCAGGTTCTTTTGGCTGCCGTTGTCAACAACAAAATGTAGAGGCATCCCCTTCACCCACATCTGCGAGTGGAATAGGCGCTCCTCTACCTCTGACTCTTCATGATCCTCTAGCTGAATTTGTGCGGTAGCAACAGTGGCAGTGGGGTCTGCATCAATGATCTGCATCCCATTGTCTGCGGCTGTGGCATTGGGTTCAGAATCAGAATCAGGATCTGATTCTAAAGATTTGATCTCGGCCACTAATGACTGCTTTGAGCGACATTCATCAGTGTTGTGCCAAGGGCTTTTATGAAATTCGCACCACTTACCAGTGTCCTTCTTTGTCTTTCGATCTCCCTTCTTTGCTCGTGGCAGGGATTGGTTGTCATTTTCTTTTACTGTGTTTGCGGGCCAGGTTTTCCCTTGCCTTGCTTCTATGGTGGATTCGCAGGTCCAAAGTCTCGCTTGTTCTTTTGTCGAAATTTCTCCTCGATTTTGACAGCATACCGATAGGCGGATCCAAGTGAAGAGATGTCGAGGAAGTCCATCTCAGGTCGGATGTACCGATGTAGACCACTACGATATTTCAGGATGAGGTGCCGCTCGGAGTCTTTGATACTCAGCTTTGTCCGCAGAGTATGAAATTTGTTGGTGTACTCCGACACCGTCTGGTCCCTTTCTTGACACAGAATGGTCCATTTTGTGTACTGGTCATCATAGTTTCCCACAGGGTAATACTGTTCCTTGACGGCATCTATGAAAGAGGCCCAAGTCAAAATTGTTTCAAACATTTCAGACCCATCTGATAAGTTTTGCTCACAATAAGTACCCCACCAATTTTGGACATGGGGGGCTTCCTTAAGGAGCGCAAAGGTGATCTTTTCTCTGTCGAAAAAATTGTGAACAGAGAAATACCCTTCTAGAACATTCACCCAATTATCCAGGGCATCTGCATCAATATTGCCTTCAAATAAAGGAATATCAAAGTTAACTTGTACCTTAAAGGGAGTTGCATCCCCGAACCAGCTGCTTGTTGAAGATGCACTGGCCGCGGCCGGCATTCGCCGAAGGATTTGGGTGAAACTATCCATCATCTCATTCCTCTGTCGGTCGAGGGCTTCCTCGAGCAGCGACTTGATAGGATCTCCTGCTCCATCATCTCTCTTTTCTTCCTCCATGGGAGTTCGTTTGGGACGGCGAGAATGATCAAGTGAAACTAGTTCGAGACCAAACTCTCTGTATTCGGACCTCGTCGGGGACATGCGCCGAGAAACAATCAAAGAGCAGATTGCTCTGATACCACTGATCCGGATTTATGCGTGAACGAAATGAAAGAACATATACAGATTCATAATAATAAACATTTTCAAAGATAACAAAGATACAGTAAACACATATTCTATTAAATGGCGGAAATAGAATAGACTGTAATACAATTGCTAGAATGGTGGTAGCGATCTCTGAGAAGAGATGTGGCTGCTACGCTCATTCGTGCCTAGATGAATACAAAATGAGGCCAAATGGGCCTATTTATAATAAAAATGAGGTGATAACCCCAAAAGTCCCAAAACGTAACCCTAGAAGATGAACCGTCATAAAGTTTGCGGCCCCACGGTGGTAAGTTGAACAGTCAACTTCCCGGGGTCATAACTTTTGCATACGATCTCTGATTTGGGCGTTTGATAGCTTGTTGGAAAGGTCTATCTAATATTTACAAATTTGTTTTAACCAAATGCATACCAATGGCAACCATTTGGCCCCGAATCTCTAAAAAAGGTCGTTTAGGGCCTCAAAATGGCCTCGAAAGTTTAGGACTCGAAAAACTGTAGAAAAATAACTAGGAAACTGCCACAATGGACAATTGTTTTGAGCCAGTGGAATAGGTGGGTGGCCACCGATCTCCATCTGGATCAAGTTCCCAAGTGATTCGGTCATCTATATAGAGGTCAGATATGCCTATGAATTGTTAATGTTGGTTAATTGAGTGTGCAGGTTTTAGCCATTGGAAGAGCTTCACCTTTCATGTATGAGGTTCTTGACTTCCTATTTCATTATCTGGTATAATTTATGGTTAGAATATGAAAATTTTTATGTTATATTTCTAACTCTATGTTTACAATTGTTTTCTTGTCAAAATATTTAAGGGTTTACATTTTATTCATAAACCCTATGTCTATAAATTAATTCCCGTTTAAGAATTATTTAGGGCCTATTTCTTTTGTACTTAGTTCTACATTTCTTCATAGCTTAGACTTTGTTTTCCTAAACCCTAGATTCTCTAACAATGCCTATTTATTTATTTACCTATGGACTCTACTGGTAGATTCCATATTACCAGCAAAACTATACTAGGAATAAAAGACTAATTCAGGTTAAGCTATAAACAAACCATAAATATAAAACACAGTTAACCAAAGTATAGTAAACAAAACTGCATTCTAAGTAAGCAATATTATAAACATATTATTCTATACTTAAGAATATTCATCAATACAAAGTATTAAAGATAAAATAAAACACAACAAAGACCTCTCAGGTCTATAATTATTTCTACCCAAGAAACAAGGTTAAACAATATCTTTTTCCTTTAACCAAATAATTCATAAGTCGAATCTATAGTCCAAGTATCAAGACCACTTAATGGTCCACGATTTATGCTTTACCAATACTCCACATTAAATCAAACCACATATTTAATATACCAACTACATCGATGAAATCGTATGCATTAAAGAAACTATCATACATAATAAATCCATTGCAGGTATAATATACTCAACTCTTTAAATAACTTATCAACTACATATACAAGAGTCACATACCACATCAAAAGTCCCACCATAATAAATTAACCAGAATTCTAAGTACAACACTCATTAAAAACCACATATAATTACATAGAGGTCGCAGGATTAATTCCTGTAGGGTTTGTTTATTTACAAGTCACTATGATGAATCCTGTAGGATTCTTTAATCGTTTTCTACCTCACGTTGTAGAATTCCACTATCAAAGCCATGCTATATACATATACGCATGTTGTAAGTTAAAAACATAAAATCTCTAGAAAGAGGTCGAAAGACCAAAATAACCATACACTCAATAACTACAACCCTCGACCCTATTACATTAACAAAGCATTTAAACCCGTTTTATCTCCCACCCTGTCAATGCTATGTGAATAGAAAACGACACCCAGGGAAGCGCTATTTTTCCATAGTCATGACTCTTATACACAGAGCATTCTTAAAATACGAATTAAAATATAATAACAACAATCCATCCATCTAACTACACATTTGAGTGTAAATGGTGGGAATGCCATTTCCCTTTACGGCATGGATCCAAAGGCCAACAACACAATAATGATTTCATACAAAGAACTTAAACACTAATTGTGAATCCACTCAGTGCAATGAAGAAGAGTGCTAACCATGAAATTGACACAGTAAATGCAAATACTGTAGACAAATATAAGCACAATGATTCTCAAAACTATTAAGGTTTTACACAGTCATTTAACCTCGGCCTTGCACCATTGCAAGCAATGGTGCTGCCTCCAATTCCAATAATATAAACTTATTACAATGTGCAGATCCTGTCGAGAATTGGGCCAGTCTCATTTTTTCCACACAGAGTCCCATTAACCAAATTCGAATACATTAAAGTTCTAGGCCAAAGGCACTAAACCCCCACAAGCAAAACCCCATGTCCTAATGTGCCATTGATGCTTTACTCTTTAAAATTTCAAATAGACCCCTTCTCAAAACATAGCCATTAGAAACCAAAGCCAAGCATTAAAACCCACATTGACTATTAACTCTGTCACAACAACTAATAAAATGAGGAAACACGTTAAAAACTTGTTATATCAAGCTTACCCAAAGGGGTATGGTTTTTCCTTAGAGCTACCCATGAACCATGACCCACAAATTTCATCACACCCTGCAACCTGCAACACAAAGCAGAGGTCACGATGAGGAGTACACATGATAACCAAACTGAACAAACAAACAATGTTGTTAAACCAGAGATGGTCACCTACCTATCTTCATGGCCAAACCATTGAAGTCCCACACCATCACACAACGCAGAGGAAGAGCTCATGCATCCTTGCTGCAAATGATCCAAACCAACGCGTGACCCAAGGCCTAAGCTTTAGGCCTGCACATTTCGACACACATTAATGTCGCCACCCTGGCCTCCATCAACCAAATTAGAAACCCATATTGTATAGGTTATATCACCCCTTTAAACACAGAGCCAAGTATTGTTCAAACACGCCATGTAAAATATACATCGAATAACATAGGTTTAGCCATAATCCCATGACATATGAAATATGCCATGGAAGGGCTAATGGTATGGTTTTAAATATTACACCAAAGCCATGTTAATACATAAACCATGTCTCCCAAGTGTTAAATATCATATCACCAAATGAACCAGGTTATAAAATATCGATACCATACAAAACGTGAATCATATAAGTATTATTTACAATGGTAATTACAACCCTGTCAACAAATCTGTAAAAAACAATAAGAGTAATCCGGATAACATAGTCTAGTGAAACACCCTGCCTGGTGTAAATATCAACCAATAACAGTTATAGTAACTACTGGGATAGGATTGTAAGTCCTTCATCGCCCAAGTGGAACTTTAGTGACGAACGAAAAGTATGTCTGGTTCAGCTTTCATAAGCAGTTTTCTATCACCAAGTGCACTTGCATGCCAAATGGAAAGAAATGCATTAGTTCGTAAGAACTAAGTAAGCCTAAGGTAATAAGTAGAAAATAGTTACCTATCAAGTGTTACAAGGGAAGCTAGTCCCGCCACTCCACGCCTTTTTCCAATAACAAAGTTAAGTCAAAATAGTTTACACGACAAATAATCAAACGTTAAAATCAATGAGTATATAATGTAATTAACTAACATACATGTAAATTCATAACCATAGATCAAGACAGTAAGCAACATCACGACAACATAAGTATACATTAAATAACCACATCAAGAAATATGAAAGCAGAACATAAGAACAACTTATGACTTTATAGTATAGTAAACAAAGTATGACACTTTCCGCACAAGTTCAAATAATGTCCAGCATAGGTAGTTTTTACTAGCCTAATAAAAAAAAATCATTTTCAATTTTTGGGGACATTACAAGTGGTATCAGAGCCCAGATTCAACACTAAGAGATTAAATGGACGTACCAGACATTCATTGCAAGGAAAATAAAGTATGTTTTAAATTTTGTTAACTAACAGAATTTTTTCCAATTATTAAAAATTTGCAATTGTAGGATTTTAAAAGAATAGTTCATATCATGAACACTGAAGAAGATAACAGCCGGCAAGGGAAGTTGAATAACCCCACCCAGGAAGCAGAACTTGTGGTAGAACTGAATTCTGATATAGTGAAAACCATAAAAAGTCTTCAAGTATACTTGCAAAGTTTCAGAGATGATAATCTGAATGAAAGAAAGGAACAACAAGTAATTAATGAAGCATTTCTATGAAACATGATGGGAGGAATCCTGCATGGAAAAACCACTCATTCAACAAACAGGTTCAAGAAGGAACCTTATCATAAACGGGCCAACAACCCAAGAGAAGAAGGAAAAGAGGAACATACCCCTGAACCTCTAGAAAGAGATTATCATAGTCCTTCCAGTGATGACCCTCTTTCCCCATGCAAAAAGAAACAAAGAAATGATGACAATCTCCGAGGGAAGTTCAGAAAAATAAGATCCCCAACTTATGAAGGAGAGATGAATACAGTGGGAAAAGCTGAAGAGTGGATATTGGGTATGAGCAAATATTTCCAAGTTCATAATTATTCTAGCGAAATGAAGGCTCGGTTTTCCATCTATAATTTAAATGGCAAAGCAACGAGATGGTGGAGAGACTTGAGGCATACCAAGAAAGATGAGGTAAGATATATACGATGGGGTAATTTTTGCAAGAATTTTCAAGAAAACTATATGTCGAAAATATTCTTCGATAGAAAAGTGAAAGAGTTTCACGAGTTACGTATGGGATCCATGACTATGGATGCTTTTATTAAGAGATTTTAGATCTATTGCATTATGTGCCATACATCAAGGACGAGAAGGTAAAATTCCAGCAGTTTTTAGGATGTCTTCCTCCCAACTTTCGGGAAAGGATTGAATTGGACATGCCTAAAAACTTTGAAAAGACCTTACACAAATATAGGCTTTTCTATGATCATGGGAAGCTAAGAAAAGATAACCTAAATAGAAATAGAGATAGGTCTAAGAACTTCTCTGACAACCGCAAACCGGGTTTTAAGCCACCACCATACAAAAAATAGAACAAAAAATTTCCATCCAACAAGAACTTCAACAAATCAAGTACAAATCCATATGTACCGGCTCCAAATGCTAACAACCCGGCAGCAATTGGGGGAGCCAATGTTGCCCCACTGCAGATTAAATGCTGGAAATTTGAAGGGCTTCATTATGCCTGATATTGTAAGAACAAGACCAATGGAGTCTTGCACAAATTACAAGAAGAACCAATGGTAGAGGACATAGTGGGAACACCGGGGATTTATGTAGCCTTGGATGGTTGACAGGAATACCATCAAGATACCATGGTTGAGATAGAATGCAAGATCTTGAACACTTCTATTTGAATATTGATTGACCCCGGTGCTTTCCGGAGCTATGTATCGCCTAAAATTGTTGATGTATGTAAAGTAGGCAAAGTAAAACATGATAAACCTTGGATGGTACAATTAGCCACATGTACACCACAGGTACAAAATGAAAGGTTTCAGAAATAGTTAAATATTGTGAGGCAAACCTGAATGGTTTTCCTGTGAAATTAAACCTGAACATCCTACACTTAGGATCATATGATATACTTATCGGAATGGACTGGTTGGAACAACACCATGTCATGCTCGATTGATTACATAAGTCAATATTGTGTATGGCTAGCCAAGGGATTTAAGTGAAGATTCAAGGCATACCGAAGAAAGTTTCTATAAGGAAGATATCTTCTTTACAAGCAAAGAAGTGCATTAGGAAAGGATGCAAACTATTTGCAGCAAATATGCAAGACATAGAAGCTGAGAGAGAATAGCACATAGAGTACTTTCCAGTTCTTGTATAATTTAAGGACATATTCCTTGAGGAAATCCCACGATTACCTCTGAAACAAGACCTAGAATTTTCCATAGAACTGACACCAGGACTAGTTCCGGCTTCAAAATCCCCTTACCACATGAGTGCACATGAGTTGGTGGAACTAAAAATACAATTGTAGGAATTTATAGAGAAAGGATATATCCAACCAAGTTTGTCCCCTTGGGGAGCACCGATACTTTTCATAAAGAAGAAGGATGGTACGATGCGGATGTGAATAGATTACTGTGAGCTTAACAAGATGACTATAAAAAACCGATACCCACTCCCTAGGATCGATGACTTGTTCGATTAAGTAGGAGGGGCCAAGATATTTTCAAAGATCGACCTATGATTCGGGTACCATCAGGTATGGATTCATGACGAATATATTCACAAAACCGCCTTTCATACAAGGTAAGGTCACTACAAGTTTGTAGTAATTCCGTTCGGGTTGACCAACGCGCCCGTGCACTTTATGTGTATGATGAACAGTATATTCAGTAAATATCTGGATAAATTTGTTTTGGTATTTATAGATGACATCCTATTTTAATCTAAGAGTAAAGAGGAACATGAGGAACACTTTTGCATAGTATTGCAGGTGTTACAAGAACACCATCTTTACGCCAATTTTAGTAAATGTGATTTTTACAAACCACAGATACAGTACTTGGGTCATATCATCTCCGAAACAGGGATAGTTGTGGACCCAAAAAATATTAGAGCAATAGAATTAGTGTCACCAACATTAGGTCCTTTTTGGGATTAGCTAGATATTATCGTAAGTTCATTGAGAACTTCTCAATAATAGCTTGTCCAATGACCTCTTTTCAAAAGAATGCAAATAAGTTCTTATGGATGACCAAGTGCGAGGAAAGTTTTCAAAATCTTAAGTATCTTTTGAAGACCACACCAATACTATGAATTGTGGATCCCGATGGGGATTACGTTGTTTGCATGGATGCAAGAAAGGAAGGACTCAGAGGATTCCTCTTGTAGAACAATTACGCGATATGTTATTGAATTGCGAAAGTTAAAAGAACATGATAAGAACTACCCTACACAGAATCTTGAGTTAGCAACCATCATCCACACCTTGAAGATGTGGAGGCACTACCTCATGGGAAGGAAATTCCTTCTGAAGACAGACAATATGAGTTTGAAGTATTTATTCGAGCAATCGGATCTGAATGCTAGGAAAGCCAAATGGTTGGTTTTCCTTAGTGAGTACCAGTTTGTGCTAAAAAATATTAAGGGAAAAGAGAACAAGATTGTTGATACTTTGAGCAGACAAACTCATATGATATATGAGGTGTCTTTAATTCAAATCGATTCGGATTTACACGAGAGGATTAGAATGACCAATAGAGTTGACCCCTTTTATGTAGAAATCCTCAAGAAGTTCCAAGAGGACAGTTTGTTTCAACAATAAAAAGAGTACAAGGTAGACGAAACAGGACTGCTATGGTACAAGGTGAGATTGTACGTTCCAGAAGGAGGGGAAATTTGGTCCATCATCTTCATGGAATTTCATCCGACACCCTACTTGAGGCATCCAGGATATCAAAAGATGATATCCACTGTTAAGAGACACTTGTTTTGGCCTAAGTTAAAGGCCAAAATCATGTTGTTTATTGCGAAATGTCAGGAATATCAGCTGGTCAAAGCTGAGCATCAACATCCTTTGGGATTGTTGTGGACATTACCCATTCAAGAATGGAAGTGGGAGGTCATTAGTATGGATTTTAACATCGGTCTACCTAAGAGTAAGAAACAAAATGATTTTATCTTTGTACTAGTTGACAATTTGTCAAAAACAACACACTTAATTCTAGTGAAGTCGACCTACAAGGCAGTACACATTACCGATATCTTCTTGAGGGAGATATTTTGATTGCACGAGATACCCAAGGAAATCATCTCGGATCGAGATACTAAGTTTACCGAAAAAGTTTGGAGATTTTTATTCTCTACATTAGAGATGTAGTTAAAATTTAGTACTACTTATCACCCATTGATAGACGAGCAGGCAGAAAAGGTAAACCAGATGCATGTCATGAACAACCCCACCAAGTGGGAAGATTACCTACATCTCATAGAGTTTGCATATAACAAATATTACCAAACTTCCGCGAGGATGAGTCCCTTTGAGATACTCTATGGACGTAAGTGTAGAACACAGGTTTCTTGGGATAGCCCGGTGGATTGGCTCATGTTAGGGCCTGACTTGTTAAAGGACTTGGAACAGTTGGTTCCCAAGGTCTAGGTGAAGCTTAAAGAAGCACAAGACCACCAGAAAAGCTACACATATAAGAAAAGGAAAGATAAAGATTATCAAGTAGGTGACCATGTCTACTTGAAAGTAAAAGAAAGATAGAGCTCGTTGAGCTTGGGAAGGTGTGGTAAGCTAGCACCTAGATTTTGTGGACCCTCTAAGATACTATCCAAGAGAGGGCCAATGGCATATGAACTAGTGTTACCCATTCACATAAGAGTTCATAATGTGTTCCATGAATCTTTATTAAATAAATATATTCATGATACTAAACATGTGATTGATTAGTCCTTATTACAAGTGGAACTTGAAGGGGAGTTTTCCCATGAACCTCTTCATATATTGGACAAGAGAGAGGTGCAGCTCAGGAAGTGCACCATAGTCCAGTTGAAAGTGCAATGGAGACACTTCGAAGCCGATGAGGCTACTTGGGAGAATGAAGCCACCATAAGAAAGGCTTACGCCACCTTGTTTCATGATTTAATTTCGAGTCCCTAGAACACTAGGGATGGTGTTTTTCTAAGCGGGGAAAGATGTAACATCTCGAATTTCAGACCTAACACTTATGGGCATGAGTCCCATTGATTAT
>LPNX010731301.1:62219-122719 GCA_001517045.1 Pseudotsuga menziesii | reverse complement strand
TTCTTGTGTTGGGCCTGGACCCTGAAGCACATGTTTGATGAGATGTTTTGTGTTAAGCGAGGATCCTTGGAGCACATGGGTAAATTGATGTTTTGTGTTGAGTGAGAATCTCTAGAGCACATGAGTACTTATATTTGTGTTGAGCATGAAGCTCTGGAACACATGAAAAGATAAATTGGAAGTGTTGGGCATAAGCCCTAGGGACTTCCATGTGTATCTTGAGCATAAGCTTTGGAACATCAGATCCTTGTCCATTGTATCCCTAGGTGTATCCTACAAGTACATCATAGCATTATTGTTGAGCGAGGAGCTATGGAATTGCACTAAGTTTGTAACTACCTATTTTTAGCGTTGAGTATGGGTTCTGGATAAGCACTAGGAGTTACTAAAAAGAATTAATTATGTCGAGTGAAAAAAAATCGAGAAAAATATTGATCTCATCTGACTTATTTATAAGTGATTAAATGAAATTTCGAATTTCTATATCTCATCAAGTACTAAAGAACTACCATGTTATACGAGGGAATCCAACATGCAAGGATGTTTAGAGTTGCCTAGCCTAGTATACCTAACCAATTACTTGATGGCCTTAATGAAGAAAGTGACATAAGTTTAGGGATCATAATATATGATACCCAAAGACAAATGTTAACAAATAATATATTATTATATATTTTATACATGGTATGTATAAAGAGTAAGCATAGTAATAATATTAATAGTGTAAGAAAGAAGGAAAATCTCCATCTATTATTATTATTACTAAGATAAAATTAAATATTGTAGTACCTACAAGAGTCCAATTAGGAACTAGTTAAAAGTTCCTATGTTAAATATTAAAAGAACCTAAAATAAATGAAAAGGGTTAAATCAAGAATGATTCTTGATTTAATTGCCCCTTTAACTGAAAAGTATGTCTATAAAGTCCCAAGCCAAAGAGAGGCTTGGGGATCTCGTCCATCTTCTTGGAGTCATTATTATGCCTCATTATTCTCAAGAGAGTTCTTGGAGAACATTTTCATAAGAGAAAAAAGGAGAACTGATCAAGACCTGATATACCAGTTAGGGAAGTCTTACCTTAGGAGCTCTAAGCTACTTGCATGTTGGAACCAGCTTGGGGGGATCCAGATTAAAATGAGGAGTGGTTCCAGGTCATGGTTGGGTGGAACGTGGTAGTTCCCAAGTGATTCGGTCATCTATACAGAGGTCGGATCTTCCTATGAATGGTTAATGTTGGTTAATTGACTGTGGAGGTTTTAGCCATTGGAAGAGATTCACCTTTCAGGTATGAGGTTCTTGACTTCCTATTTCATTATCTAGTATAATTTATTGTTAGAATATGCAAGTGTTTATGTTATATTTCTAACCCTATGTTTACAATTGTTTTCCTGTAAAAATATTTAAGGGTTTACATTTTTTTCATAAACCCTATGTCTGTAAATTAATTCCTATTTAAGAATTATTTATGGCCTATTTATTTTGTACTTATTTATTCATTTCTTCATAGCTTACACTTTGTTTTCCTAAACCCTATAAATTTCTCTAACAGTTCCTATATGTTTATTTACCTATGAACTCTTCTTGTAGATTCCATATTGCTAGCAGAACTATACTAGGAATAAAATACTAATTCAAGTTAAGCTATAAACAAACCATAAATATAAAACATAGTTAACCAAAGTATAGTAAATAGAAATGTATTCTAAGTAAGAAATATTATAAACATATTATTTTATACTTAAGAATATTGATCAATACAAAGTATTACAGCTAAAATAAAACACAACGAATACCTCTCATGTCTGTAATTATTTCTATCAAGAACCAACGTTAAACAATATCTTCTTCCATTAACCAAATAATTCATAAGTTGAATCTATAGTCCAATTATCGAGAACACTTAATGGTCCATGATTTATTCTTTACCAATACTCCACATTAAATCAAACCACATATTTAATATACCAACTACATCCACGAAAATAGTATGCATTAAAGAAACTATCCACATAATAAATCCATTGCAGATATAATATAATCAACTCTTTAAATAACTTATCAACTACATATACAAGAATCGCATACCATAAAGAAAGTCCCACCATAATAAATTAACCAGAATTCTAAGTACAACACTCATTAAAAACTAAATATAATTACACAGAGGTTGCAGGATTAGTTCCTATAGGCATTTTTCCCAAATCAAATCGATACATTTATAAACCCTCACAACCATAAATGACCAGGATCAATTCCTGTAGGGTATGTTTATTTACAAGTCACTGTGATGAATCCTGTAGGATTCCTTAGTCGTTTTCTACCTCACGCTGTAGCATTCCGCTATCAAAGCCACACTATATACATATACACAGGCTGTAAGTTAAAAACATAAAATATCTACATAGAGGATGAAAGACCCAAATAACCATACACTTTGTAACTATGTCCCTTGGCCCTAATACATTAACAAAGCATTTAAACCCCTTTTATCTCCCACCCTGTCAATGCTATGTGAATACCAAATGACACCCATGGAAGGGTTATTTTTCCACAGTCACAACTCTTATACATAGAACATTCTTAAAATAAGAATTAAAATATAATAACAACAATCCATCCATCTAACTACACAGTCGTAGTGTAAATGGAAGGAATGTCATTGCCCTTCATGGCATGGATCCAAAGGCCAACAACACAGTAATGATTTCATACAAAGAACTAAAACACTAATTGTGAATCCACATAGTGAAACGAAGAAGTTTGCTAACCATGAAATCGACACCGTAAATGCAAATGTTGTAGATAAATATAAAGACAATCATTATTAAAACCATTCAGGTTTTACACAGTTATTTAACCTCGGCCTTGCACCATTGCAAGCAATGGTGTTGTCGCCAATTCCAATAATATAAACTTAGTACAATGCATAGAGCCTATCGAGAATTACCTAGTCTCATTTTTTCCACATAGAGTCCCATTAACCAAATTCGAATACATTAAAGTTTCGAATCGAAGGCACTAAACCCCCACAAGCAAAGCCCCAAGTCCTAACGTGTCATTGACGCTTTACTCTTTAATATTTCAAAGATACCCCTTCTCAAAATGTAGCCATTAGAATCCAAACCCAAGCATTCAAACCCACGATGAGTGTTAACTCTGTCACAACAACTAAGCAAATTAGGAAACAAGTTAAAAACTTGTTACAACAGGCTTACCCAAAGGGGTATGGTTTTTCCTCAAAACTACCCATGAACCACGACCCACGATTTTTGTCACACCTTGCAACCTGCAACACAGAGTAGAGACCACAATGAGGAGTACGGATGATAACCAAACTGAATAGATAAACAATGCTGCTAAACCAAAGATGGTCATGTACCTGTCTTCACAGCCAAACCATTGAATTCCCACACCATCACATAGTGTAGAGGCAGAGCTCATGTAGCCCTACTGAAAATGATCCAAACCAATGCATGACCCAAGCCCTAAGATTTAGGCCCACACATTTCGATGCACATTAATGTCGCCACCATGGAATCCATCAACCAAATTTGAAACCCACACTAGTGGAAAATGAGAGATTAGTGACCAGGAGACCAAAATGTTTGGTCACCACAGTTTTTTTGAAGGGATAAATGACCAAAATTGATAAATTTAAGTGAGATAACTAAAAAAGACCAAGATAAATGACCACTTTTGGTCATGGGATAAAAACCAAATAAAAACGACCAAGATAAATGACCAAATTTGGTCACGGGATATCTAGACTAAAAATGACCACATAACAATTGGTCATTTATTTGGTCATTTATAGTTGTCACTCCGGCAATAAAAAAAATTCCCAATTATGCTTCCCTCTCAAATAAATTGTTTCACCCATTTTTGGACTTGGGAAGCCAATGAGCAAAGGAAAATTCGTAGAAGCTAGATCCAGAGGGAGGAAGGAAAAATAAAGGAGGATATCCTGAAGAGTCCCCTCATATTGAAGGTAGCGGGTCTTCTACTGCTTGCCATCGCATGGTTCTACTTGGGAAAACACTGGGAAAGCGATTATGACCAGGTACAGATCGTTATTGGCTCGATTTCCTCTTCGGTTCAATCCCGACTCCAACCTATGACCTCTCTTCCCTAAACATCATGAAACCCACTCCCCTCTTCCTCCTCCATCACCACCACCATCACCATCACCAGCTTCCTTTGGCATAGTGGACAAGGATGGAGTAATGCAGGATCATTTCTTGGTGGCACTACTACATTTCGATCCAAAATCCGACGAAAAAATCCAACGGTGTGTGGATTTCTCTTTTTAAACTTACCAAAAATCACAAGGATACAATTTTTTTGTAAATGTGGCCACAAGCATCGGTGAAGCGACGACTATTCTCATAACCGTCGGTTAAGCGACGGCACGTTAATAAGCGTCGCTTAAGCGACGACGCCTTTGGAAAGCGTCGTCGCATATCCGACGCTTAAGTCCAATAGAGCAAAGTGATGTTAGTGGACATTAACAATTATCATAAAAAAAAACTAAATCTATTTAATTTAAATTTTTTATCCTATTATTTTTAGATATAAAGAAAAAATTATATTTCAATAAATTTTATAATAGTTTATAAAAACAAAAATAAAATAATAATAGTAATGCTTAACTGTTATTTTTTTTACACTGCATCTATAAAGTGTGTAGATGAGACAAATTTCTTAATATACCAAAAAAAAAATACAAAAACGGTGTTTAAATTTATGGAGTTTTCAGTGTGTAATGGTTTTAAATCTATCCATGTGTTAGACACTCTATGCACCTTCACTCCAAATTTTAAACACAGTGTTTTAGTACCTTAAAAACGTTCATACTTAAAGTTTTAAAATGTAAAAGAGTTACTTTTTAAATAATTTGATTAATAAATCTAAAATTAAAATAAAAAATAAACCTACCAAACCCAAGAACAAAATTAAAAATAAGAAGCACTTCTCCAGCTTAACTTATTTAGCCATTGGAGTTCTCATAACATTAGGAACATCCAACGGAATCTTCATGGAGAAACCTGTCCCCCGCTTTTATTTTAAATAGACTAAATGATTAAAAATGGATTTAATATAAATAACTTTGGCGCCCACACCAAATTCAAAACCGGAGTCACTAGTCTGCAGCCTCTTCTTTGGCCCCTCTACAGAGCAACACCAGGATCATCCATCGAACCATCAGACAACCTGAAACCGATCTAAGGGCCAACTCAAAATCACGAGACAACCTTCTTTCTTATTAGGTTTCTCTCTTAACTTGCTTTCTTAGTAATATTCTGATGGAACAAGAGCAACGCAAGCAACAGCATATTCCGCAGGAAGAAGAAAATGCAGAGGAGCTGCAGCATGGACACTACCCCGTTGAACAACTTCAGGTAATAAGTTTCAAATTCCTTTCAAAGCCAAGAACAATGCAATGCAATTTCTTTGAAATGAATTTGATCTCTCGATGCTTTTGTTGTATCAGGCATGTGGGATATCTGCTGTTGATATTAAAAAACTCAAGGATGCCGGGCACTGCACGGTAGAAGCTGTTGCATATTCTCCCAAGAAAGAGCTTGTGCAGATCAAGGGCCTCAGGGATGCCAAGGTTGATAAAATTATTGAAGCAGGCATGTCAAATTTATCCGTTAGCCCACTTTTTTTATAGTTCTATTTTTGAAAACATGAAAAATTCAGTGGGTGGCTTGTATTCATATGATTATTGCCTCTAGCAGCCTCAAAATTGGTTCCCATGGGTTTCACTAGTGCCAGCTAGCTGCATGCTCAACGCCTTGAGATTATACAGATAATTTCTAGCTCTAGAGAACTTGACAAGATACTAGAAGGTAAAGTAATTTCTGCAGAACTTGCTTGAGAGTTCTTTGGTTACAAGGATACAGTTGAGTTGCATTGTTATTAATGATGGGATTGGTGGAATTCTTTGTGGGCATTGATAATTGTTTTTTAGGCACATTCCATGATTCTGAGAGTTTGCTCTTTTCTTAACAGGAGGGGTTGAGACTGGATCAATCACAGAGATCTATGGGGAATTTCGTACAAGAAAAACCCAATTATGTCACACTCTCTGCGTTACTTGTCAAGTAAGGTTCTTAGAGGAAAAAATGTGCAACTATTATTTTAAAATATGTTTGTATGTTGTAAATTTTATTAATGAAACAGTAGTCCACACCAGCCAAAATCTGGGGCAATATGATAAACCCTTCTAGGCTCTATGCCACATACCCAACAGCTACTCACATTATAAGAAATCGGTCGAAAGCCATTAAATAGTCATTATCATAATGTCCAAAATTAGGGCTCTGGAGGTGTTCTAGAGCAGTTGTATCTATCTTAAATGTGCTAACGGAATCTTGACTAGGAGACCCATTTCTTGTTTTGTTCCCTACTTGGTTTTCTTTTCCATTCCCATCTTGACACTGCATCAGTGTATTACTAATCAATTTCATATGCAAAATATATGCTGGAAAGGGGGGTTCATGTTTCTTATCCCCAAATCCCTTTACCCCCATTTCTTGTTCTGTTTTCATTTCCCATTCCTTTTCTAGTTTCTCGTAACACGTCGTATTAACCATTGTCATGAAAACAAAGAGCCAACCATTTTAGGCACCAGATGCTACCTTAGTTGTAGACGGTTCATCCTGGTGTGGCCGCTTGCCCTTTGATATGGCTAATGTAATAAATATAAATGGGATCTTATCATTTATAGCTGGGTGCTGCAGTTCATTATGGTGTTCGCATGGAAGAAAATGATTGATGGTTGATTGGGGAAAAATAATACTACTCATTAGCTGCATATTTGAGGGCAGTAGTTTGAAGCTCGTATAAAGATATGGCTGTTTGAACTTTGAGGTAGCAAACCTCTCATTATGCTCTTAAGTCTACATTACTGGCATTATGTAGTCACTCCCTGCACTCAAAGGCAATGAGATATCCAGTGAATGCTGCTTATGGCCATGTCTGATTCTTCCCAGAGAATGAAACCTAGTTGAGCTTCGGTTGCTTGAAACCCTGAGCAATTCAAAGGAATTCATGGCCATCATGCTCCTAAATCCTCTGTGTTTCAGACTCACCATGAGACCACCTCCATTTTCCTCCAAAAAACAGGCAGACTCCCTCCAAAATTGGCTTAAACAGAGAGAAAACATCAAAATCAGGACTAAATTATATGAACCCATATTTGAAAAACATGACAGACTCTGGGCATTCCCCAAATGAGAAGAACTCCCTCTGCCTGCTTTATTGTCTTCAAAAAGTTCATCAAAGTGGTCCTAAGAATCTCAAAACTCGGCTATGGGCGGCTTCCTAATGATGATAATGGAACAGTGCTTAATTAATTAATGTAGTTGGTAGAATATTGAAGGGACGTAGAGAAATGAAGTAATCATTGTACAAGAGGCACAATAAGCTACAGGCCAGTCTTCCAAGGACGCCCTCAACAACATACACAGGGGCCCAACTACATCGAAAAGGGACCCATACGCATCAAATTTTGACTGGGACTCTTGCAATGAGCTCTCTGATTATTTCTTAAATTTTGCACTGCATTGCAAGTGCGGTGCAGCTTCTGTTGGAATGAATGTCTTATGCATGAATTCAGTCATTTTCTAATTAGCGATTTGATTGTGAGGTTGAGTGTTGTGGAAATAAAATAATATGGCCAAATTTGAGACAGCTATGCATAAAGATAGAGACAATAAAGTTGTTGTAATTTCCATATGTGTGACTGTGTAGAGAAGAGAAGAGAGGAGGATTGGACAAAACTTCTGTGTATTTAAGAAAAATTTTGAATTTCTTGTTTTATCAAGGTCCATAACAACAGGCCGAAGGCTTGTTCAGGAAAGAATGGGACCATTTAGAGTCATTTTGGTGTTTTAAGAAGATTGGAAAACATAGTTTGAAGTGTTTACATGAATATGTTTTAGAGTATAAGTTTTGAGTAATGTTCTTAATTAAAAATACATTTAAGATGTAATGGTGTGATGGGAGAAGAACTACCTCGTTGATGATATAAGAGCGTATCAATCTCATTTTATCTATTGACTTTATTGTAACTGTTAAATCAGTTGTTTGTCTTGTTTGCAAGCTGAACATGGTGTTAGAATCTTATGAGCCTGAGTCTATAGTTACTTGTGAAGAAGTTCAAATCAGTTTCAAAATTAAAATAGCAAAACCCATGGTTATTTGTGAAGAAGTTCAAAATCAATTTCAAAATTAACTGAATCACGAGTGAAGAAAGAAGAAAGAACAAAATTAACTGGTGGCACTGACAGCTCGTCCAGCTGGCATCAATGACTGGTGGCTAAATGTTGTCTGTGAGTTAGCTTTTATCACTTGTGGGATGGTCAGCATAGGTTTGCATAGCCTTCTTACGATTTTCATTGATGCCTTACGTTTGGAATACCATTTTATAATGGGATATAAATGCCTTTTCAATCTCAGTCTGCTTCCTTATTCTCCCCTGAGGCATATTGAGTGCAGAGATCTTCTCAAGGGCCTTCTTTATAGGTGAACATTTCAATAAGTCTTTGGTTGGGATATCACCTGTTTGAATCCAATAAATTGAAGCTGATTCAGCCTTATCTTACTGTCTTTGAAGTCTTGTCCTCACATTGGGTGATATAATTCTATGCTTCACAAGTCCATTCCCTTGTTTATCAAGCAAATGGGCTTTCACTGATTGAGCCAATCTAATCGTTCTTAAAACATATAAATTATTCATCTGTAGCTCCCACCAGAGTTTCACCTAGTGCCAAGTTTCTCCACATATTTCTAGAGTGTTGTGTCAATGGGATGTGATTTGTTGCTTTTTCTGTAGCACCACCTCTCTCTCCATATTTGCTCCTCACTTTTCTGCTGCCCAACTGAGGAAAATGGAGCCATTTGGTTCCTTGGAGAAGACAAGAAAAAAATTCTGATTTTCTTGTGCCCAAGCAAAGAATTGATAAGTTCATCTTCTCTCGTGCTTTCCAAGTTGCAAAAAAAGCCCCTTACCCATCTGCCATACAAGATACCCTCTTCTAGCTGCCATGTGCTTGCAAAACTTGCTACTGCAATCTCCAATTGCAAAGGATGGGCCACCATAGGGTTTAGCATTTGTTTTTAGTTGTCTTAGGGCCATTGTTGCAAATATCATTTCATGGAATATATCGCTAAGGGTGCAGGAAGAAACTTAACAGAAATATTGGGGAACATATTGGAAAATTATCTGAAAATATGGAAAGAAAAAACTTAGACCTCAATATTTTTGAAAATATTAGACAAATCGACAACCTGAAATACATGGGAGAAATCGGAAATACCGGGAGAAATTGGAGATATTTGCAACATTGCTTAGGGGCCACTTGTGGCAAAAAAGGCCCCAGATGTGGGGAGGCTTTGTGGGCCACTCATGTCACATTCAAATGCCCTTGTTTTATAAATGTCATTGCTGTTTCTTCTTTTGCTGTCATGTCACCCCAGCTGGAGGTGTTTTCTGAAGCAGGAAGCACTTCCTAATCTGCAGGAGCTGTCTCCTACTGCAGGAAGTGCCTCCTTCAGTAGATGGATCTACTGGAAAACCCTTTAAAAGTGGGGCAGGTTGGAGACAGAAATGTGAATCCAAGGATCTGGTGCATAAAGGCAAATCTGGTATCCTTGGCCTTGAAGATGGTTTGTTATCTACAATATAATTGGACATTGAATTTAGTTCTTTTGGTGACCTACAGTATTGGAGATGGAAGTTGTTTTATGATCTGAAGTTTTATCTGAAGTCTTATACTGCGATCCAGTCAAACAAACCAGCAGCTTACTCTACATGGTGCTATTTTTTTCTATGTATATGGGCATGTATGTTCATTTGCTGATTAATGTATTTTGTTAACATTTTCCAACATGTTTAATACCCTTTATGCTATTATATTCTACTTTAGGTTTTCAAATTTGATTGGCAGGTAATTTTTATTATAAGTGAATATAATTACAGAGGACGATGTATTGTTTTCTTAGTAGATTGTAGCCAGCTTTGTGTTCATAGGGATTGCATCTAAACTATTTTCCCTGCTATTAATGTCTTTTAGTTCACAAGATCATTGCTTCAACAAGTTTTTTTTAATGTGAGAAATGTTTTAGGAATGTGTGTACTTTACCATCTCATGGCACTTCTAACAGTCAATGACAATGTAACTAAAATATATTTTTAACTTACTGAATTTTGAATGATAAAAATCAGTGTTTAATTTTGGCTGTGAACTAAATGTTTAGTTCATTCTTGTTTTAACATGCTTTAAACTTTATGTGACTGAATGCAAATCATGTTTTTTACATGATTGAACTCGTGCATATTGTTTGTTGTGGAATATGTAAACTGTGATAGGCTATATTATTCTTTTATCATTCTAAACTTTGAATTGGAAATATTACGAGTTTCAGATCCATATTCCTGGCTGGAATATGAAATGAAAATTGATTTGGTTCATTTGGAATTAGGAATGGCCATTTCAATTTTAAAGAATGGCAGTTCATTCATGCTCCCCACAAAATTTGAGGATTGAACATATGATCTAGAACTCTCAACTATGACCTAATGGATCATAATTGAGTCACAATACATTTGCAAATTGACGTATTGTCTGCGCAAATTGAGTCACAATACATTTGCAAAGTTCTCTTGAGGGAGAAGTATAATTGAAACTTGATATTTTTGACATAGCTTGTCTTACACAAGAAAACCTTGCAGCTTTGCTAATCTAGCCCAGCAATGCATAGTCCTGCAATTGAATGGAGATATTGATTAGAACATTGGATTTCTGTTGTGCCAATGGTTGGTTAGAGTATAGAAGAGATTTGAATTCCAGAATTTTTTCTTCTTATCCTGGGATCCCATCTGACAATTTTTTTTGTGGACTATGCAGAAGCACAAGTGTATCCCATTAGAAGAGCTTGCTGCGGAATTCAAACTCCGCACTCAGGTTCTTATATGTTTATAACTTTATCTATTATACATTTATATGGACATGCACATGAATGGATAGAGGCACTTTTTCAAAGTTAGTGATGTGTTTTGTATTTCTTACTCTCATGAGCTAGTTGTGCTTCATGCATAAATGTTATTAGCCATGGAATTTTTTGTTTGTACTAAAATTTCAAATGTCTTATAAGTGAAGTATATCTTATGATATTTAAATAGAATTAGTTTTCTACAGAATTGGAGACAAGTATTCCATCTTAGTTTGTTGTGGCATTCCTTACCTTACAAGCATTTGAATTTACTGTCACTCTCTGAATTCAGAAACTGCATTTTGAGAGGCATTAGATTCAATAGAGATTTTAATTTTGTGACCGGAATGACTTTGTTTTGTTTTAGTTATGATTGTGGATAATGTTGTATAATCCATGATGATTGGGGTGGTGGTACGGGAGTGGTTTTCAGTGGTTTTGAAAAGCATGTTTGGGCAAGATGTAAGGTTGCTCTTCAGCTCCTTAATCCTAATTGGGGAGAGAAAGGGTTTGACTATGGGGGTTGGTTTACATTGTCCAATTTTAGGAAGGGTATGAATAGGGTTCAGTTCAGGTGCGGTTGGACAAGGTGTATAGTCCTTGGGAGGATATCTCTTTTTTGGATCCTGGAAGCCTGTTGATGTGCTAATTGAGGCTATTGGATTGTGTTAACACTTGAAACTGTGAGGTTCTAAGGTAACTAGAAACAGTGCATTGTCACCTTGCACTATTTCTCTGCACTTTGGGTTAGTACTTGCAAACCATAGCGGAGAATCCTTTTGTGACTTTAGGGGTCAACTAACAATTAAAATTTAAAAAAAATCAGTAACACTTAAATTGAAATACAGGCTTGCTGCCCTGATTACTTCTGTTAATAAATGTGAAAAACCAACAAGCAAAACATGACCTAATAACTGAAAAACTGAATGGAAAATTATCCAAAACTTGATCCAAGTGTTGGGCACTCAACCCAACGTAATTATAAACTAACAAAAGCTAAATATTCTCTCTATTTCTGCAATTAAGATCAAAATTCAACAAAATTAAACAATTATGTTTATCTCCAAGTATTATTTTTGTTTGCGTAATCCTTTATGAGCATTTGTGATTCTCTAGGATATTAGCATGATTCCCTGCTAGCATGTTCACATATATGTGAATCGTTTTTGACCTTGACATGATTTGCATCATGTTTGTATGCAGCTATCTCCATTGGTATGATTTGTTCTGAACTGAGATTTTAAACTTTTGTGTATATAATTGGTATCTTCCTGTTATCATATCTTAGAGCATCCATTTCATCGCACTAGTTTCAGCTTGCAAATTAATCAACCATTTCAAATAACCTGTATTTTTATTTTTATGTTATATTGGGAGGACACAACTGAAGGCCAAAGGTATCTCCTACATGGTCATTTCATAAAGATTCCAACCTTGGCATTCTCACGAAAACATATATGTGGCTCTGGAAAAGCTGTAGACTATTGTATCTATTTTGCACTTCAAAGAATTTGTTCATGGTCATTATTGAGGTGAGATTGATTCCCGGTTTCTCACCATTCAGGAGTGTATCAAGAAATTGGAGGAATAGAAATATATATGTCTCTGACCATTAATCCTAAGGCTTCCAGGTCCCTTGTGACTGAATTCAAAAAGGATATGGCACGGGATCTGGAAGTTGTTGTTTATCAGGTGAAATAGAAACCCTGCCAATGAAGTGAAAAGATTGTTAAATGATTGTTTTCAGCAATAAAAAAATCCTTAATACTTGTTGACAGTTTCAAAATTTTATTGTTTAGAAGGAAGTCATATATTATTCATTTCATGTTTTCAAGAGTGATAATTTATGGATATATATTTTTGCAAACATGAAGCAAACACAGGTTAACATTCTGAATGTCAGCGACAGAGGAGATACCTTACAAATTGGATCGGCCGTATTGTCAGCTAACTCTAGTAATTATATGACAAACAGTACTGCTGAGGTTAAATAACTGAAATCTTTCCTTTTCCAATTAAATGTTTGAGGAATGAGGACGACTGAATAGTACTCTATGATTATTCATGTATATCAAAAAGTATAGTTATATGAATTAATTAAATATGTTGTTCTTTATCTTGTTTTTTCCAACCTTTTTCCATTTGTTCAACTGTTATCGATTTTAATCTCTACAGAGAATCATCTCCCTTTTAAGTGGGCATAAGGTTCACCTTCGTGATGCCTTCGGAACTTACAAGTGGCTACCCTGTAAGTTTAAAAAATTCCAGAGCTTAAAATAGGTTTTCTAGTGTCGTATGCCATCACTGGTCCATCTTGCCCCTTTGTTGTATATTATTTTAATGAAAGAGAATAGGTATCAGAATGTTTTTATTGAATAGATAGTGATATGACATCATGTGGGTTTTGTAAGTAACATAATTAGTTGCATGGTATGTACTATTCAACAAATGACATTAAAGTGTTTGCTTTAGTGGTCATAGACTAATTTTGAAGTGGTTTCTTCATAGGTCACTACAAGGTAATAAGTTGAGAGGAAGGATTCCAGAAGTAATTGGTCTCATGCAGGCTCTGGCTGTTCTCTAAGTAAAGTGTTTGTTGGATTTTAACTCGTACTAAAATGTCTTCTAATCTGATTAAAAGTAACCTCAGTCCTTAAAATATGCATGCAATCCCAGCTCAATAAAAAGTTAAAACCCATAATGTTTTGGGATTTTGTTAGTATATTTCTTGTGCACAATCAATTCATATTCCTTCCTACATGATCAATGCTCTACGATCCCAAGCGAAGATTTGATTATACAATTATGGTTTATGCTTTAGTGCATTGATACATTAGTAATATTTATTGTAGGGATTTGAGTGATAATCATCTTACTGGAGCAATTCCTCCCATCCTAGGCAATTTGACTTACACTGGAAAGCTGTAAGTTACTTGCACGCTTAATTGCTTGAATTCTAACCTCTAGTCATTATATGTTGACCACAACTTCCTTTCATTTTCAATTTTCAAGAAGCTGATTCTCTTGTTATTTGCTTTGTACTTCTCAAATATTTTCATAGTAATAATCTCACTAGATCTATTCCACCGGAATTAGGGGATATGACAAAGCTGAGATACCTGTAAGAGCTTTAAACAACATCCTGTAGTTATGTATAGTATATGCAAGAAATAGAAATTGGATGTGAATTATAAGAAAAATCCCAATATGGATATGCAGGCAACTGAATGACAATCAGCTTACAGGGCAGATTCCACCTGAGCTGGGGAAGTTGGAACAGCTGTTTGAATTGTAAGTTTCTTTCTATACAGTTTTCAAGAAAGTAAAGACAAAAATGGTAGAAACATATTCAAACCTGGTAATATACTACAACATTAATCATAGATCTATTGTGGAATATTTCTGCAAGTATTTTAACAACACTAGATTGTATTTTGTTTGGACAGAAATCTTGCCAGAAATCACCTTAAAGGTCCAATCCCAGAGAACATTAGTTCCTGCGTTGCTCTTAATTACTTGTAAGTGGTATAATCTTCAGGCCTAGTGGAAAATCTATGGAAAGTAATCTTGGCATTTTTCTAACAATATTGAGGTCATGTCTTCTTCTTGTACTTTCTTTGTCCAGCAATGTGCATGGTAACCGTTTGAATGGAACTATTCCTCTCGAATTCCGTAAACTTGACAGCTTAACTTATTTGTAAGTGTTTGTAGGTCACAGATAATACAATTAAACTATTTAACATAATGAATTATTGAATTGTATGCAGCATGTTTAGAGTGATTAACATATTTTGTTGTGGTTTTACAGAAATCTGTCCTCCAACAAAATCAAGGGAGCAATTCCCATAGAGTTGGGATATATTATGAATCTAGACACACTGTGAGTTCTTGCTATTTTAATGTCTTGATTAAGCTTCCAAGGCTCCTGTTATAATTTCATCTAGAAACATAATTTGCTCTAACGGTAAAATGTACATTTTAATTGATCTATGATTTGATGTGAATATTTAGGGACCTCTCTAAAAATGATATTTCTGGACCTATTCCGGGATCTGTTGGGGATTTGGAACATCTTTTAAAATTGTAAGCCATCTGTAGAATTCTTTTGAGAACAAATCAAGTTTTTGTGGGTGAGATAACTATTAACCCATCATGGTCTCTATTGGATTGTGAATTCAAGGAACTTGAGGGCAATAAACTGAGTGGTTTTCTCCCAGTAGAATTTGGAAATCTAAGAAGCATTGGGGATATGTAAGTACTTGCATGGTTTGTGTTGTTTGCAAAGAATTCTTGTTCCTTCCACATCTCTATTTAGTGTACCCATGGTCACTTCAACAAAAGTAGTATAGTGTGACATCTTTTCAATGCAGAGACCTTTCTGCTAACCAATTATCGGGTACTATTCCTCAAGAACTTGGATAGCTACAAAATTTGGCCTCGCTGTAAGTTTCTTCGAATGACCTAAGATACAATTTATTTAATAGGTTCACAATTATTATGAAAATAACTTGATTATTCTGAAAATAATTCTAGAGATGGATGATATACAGGATTCTGAATAACAACGGTTTATCAGGGGAGGTGCCATATCAGTTGACCAACTACTTCAGCCTTGCTAAACTGTAAGAATTAGTCTAAATCACTCCTATTTGAAGTTCTTTTCATTTTGAAGTTCCAAGGAAGTAATATTCATATTTCAACTTCTACTGATTGACTGGAAATGGTTCATTTGTTTCACAGAAATCTCTCTTACAACAATTTGTCTGGGAATATTCCTGCCATAAATAACTTTACAAGATTTACCCCAGAAAGGTATAGATATATTCAAAACATTTTATCTCTGGATCAAATTTAGTATTTGTTCTAGATATTAGTGGGTTTGTGCATTTGATCTAACAGGATTGATTATTACCTCATCTTTTTAGGAAATCCAGGTCTCTGTGGTGATTGGATTGGATCACTTTGTGGGATATACGCTAGGCAATCAAAAGGTGAAAACAAAATTAAATTTTACAAGTCAAATTACATAGAATAGTTCTGTTTTACGATCAAATTTCCTGGGAAATTATATTTATAAATGTATCATATTGATTTTGAAAATGAACAGCTTCTATCTCAACACCAGCTATTGTTTGCATCTCTCTGGGTTCAGTTTTATTAGTGTTTATGATTATCATATCTCTCTACCATTCAAATCAGCCTAAGCCATTCACCAAAGGGTCAGCAAGCAAAATGGATCAAGGTATTATTATGCCACATTTCTCATTTGTCTAGATTATATCATAGAAATAAAGTATTATCTCAAATCAATATCTATGTACTTCATTAAAAAATGCATTGATGTCCTGATCAGGTTCTCCAAGGCTAGTAATATTGCACATGGATATGTCCCTTCACATGTATGATGACATAATGTGCATTATAGAAAATTTGAATGAGAAATATGTAATTGGTTATGGTGCTACTAGCACAGTTTATAAATGTGTTCTTAAGAACTGTAAGCCAATTGCTATTAAAAGACTATACACGCACTACCCACAAAGCTTGCGGGAATTTGAGACAAAGTTAGAGACTGTTGGAAGCATCAAACATCGGAATCTTGTCAGTTTGCATGGGTACTCTCTTTCTCCACATGGAAATTTGTTGTTCTATGATTACATGGTAAATGGAAGTTTGTGGGACATATTACATGGTAAGTGAAATGGATGGCAAAGCTATCAAGAATTTTACTTGTACAAGATACATATAGGCCTAGCATGAGATTCTACCAACCTTTCATATATGATTGATGTTTGCTAATCGATGAATTGGAGAATCTAAACAATGTTTCTTTGTATGTAGGATCTTCAATGAAGATTAAGATAGACTGGAACACACGTCTAAGGATTGCTTTGGGAGCTGCATAAGGTCTGGCATATCTCCATCACGACTGTAACCCACGTATTATTCACAGAGATGTAAAAAATTCCAACATTCTCTTAGATGACAATTTTGAAGCACATCTGTTAGACTTTGGCATTGCCAAGTGTATCCCCTCTGCCAAGTTTTATTGGATTTTGTAGGAGTGAGCTTAACTTATAAGTGGGCCATTGAGTATGAAGAGCCCGCTACTGAGAATTTGTCATTCAGTATGAAGACCCTGATGTTGAGGCTTTCAAGCTGTTAAGTGTGGTTATGAAGCTGCTGACGTGGGATCTAAGTATGGTTTTGAAGCTGTTGATGTGGGATAAGTATGGTTTTGCAACCAAGTGCAAGTATGATGGTTTAGCCATTGTAATATTTTGAAAAGTGATGATTTTCCTGTAAAGTTATATGAAAATTAATATGTGTTTGTGAGAAAACTCATATTTATTGTAATACTTTTGACATTTCATATAATATAATTTGTGGTTTAAAACTTATATATATGGTTGTACTTTATATTATGTACTAATGTTGTAATTATTAACTAATTAATGTGACATTGCATGATTTACATGTGTATTAGATATTATTTACAAGTGTTGTAATTAATTATAATGTGGCATTGCATAATTCGCATGTGTATTAGATGAGAATAAATGTATGATTCTTTTTTTAATTTAAATGTAATATCAAATTAAAAATTTATATTGATTAATAATGGACACCATTAAAACTACTAAAATATAATGACTATACATAAAGCGACTAAAAATGACTAAATTAGTGACCAGTAAATGAGATTAATGACCAAAATTCGCAAATAAAATGACCAATAATTGAGAGATATGCGGCCAAACAATGAGATATAAATGACCAGAAAAATGACCAAAATTTGCATATCAATGACCAAAAATCAGTTTTGGTGGCTAATTTATGGTCTTTTATTACGTGACCAAATTTGGTCATATTCTAGCTTGTCATGTGGTCATATATTTGGTCATTGATTCAAATATATGACCAAATTAATGACCAACCGACAAGCTATAAATGACCAAAATAAAAATCACCAATTTTGGTCATGTAATAAAAGACCGCAAATTAGCCACCAATGATCGCCAAACCAAAAGTGGTCATTGATATGCGTATTTTGGTCATTTTTTTGGTCACTAATCTCTCATTTTCCACAAGTGCCACATTGTATAGTTTATATCACCCCTTTAAGCACAGAGCCAAGTATTGTTCAAACGTGCCATGTAAACTATACATCAAATAACATAGGTTTAGCCATAATCCCTTGTTATATGAAATATGCCATGGTAGGGATAAGGGTATGGTTTTAAATATTACACCAAAACCATGTTAAGACATAAACCAAGTCTCCCAAGTATTAAATGCCATATCACCACATGAACAAGGTGACAACATATCAATACCATACAAATTCTAAATCTTATAAGTATTATTTACAATGGTAATTACAACCCTGTCAACAAATCTGTAAAAATAATAAGAGTAATCCGGATAACATAGTCTAGTGAAACACCCAGCATGGTGTAAATATCAACCAATAGAAATTATAGTAACTACTAGGATAGGACTGTAAGTTCCTCGTTTCCCAAGTGGAACTTTAGTGATGAACATACAGTATGACTGGTTTAGCTTTTATAAGTAGTTTTCCGTCGGCAAGTGCACCTGCACGCAAAATGGAAAGAAATGCATTATTTCATAAGAACTGAGTAATCTTGACGTAACAAGTAGAAAAAACAATTACCTCTCAGATGTTACAAGGGAAACTAGTCCCACCACTCCTCCCCTTTTTCCAATAACAAAGTTAAGTTAGAATTGTTTACACGACAAATAATCAAACGTTAAAATCAATGAGTATGTAATCGAATTAACTAACATATATGTAAATTCGTAACCATAGATCAATATAGTAGGAAACATCAGAATAAATCAAATAAGTATACATTAAATAATTGTATCAAGATATATGAAAGCAGAATGTAAAAACAACTTACGAATTTACAGTACAGTAAACAAAGTATGACACTTTCGGCACAAGTTCAAATAATGTCCAGCATAGGTTGTTTTAACTAGCCTAATAATTTTTTTTTAATTTTCAATTTTTGGGGACATTACATGTGGTTTTCCCAATGCATAGTTTTTATGATTTCTTTTAATTATTTTTTTTAACTAAAGGATCCCAACAATAGATGAGGATTAGATACTTTTACTTTAATTCCACTTCTCCAAACTCTAGGTTCAGTGAAATTATGAACTTTATTTTTTTTTCTTGTTCGACGACCAATTTTTCTTATAATTGGTTCAATGCAAGCCTTTTCCTTGTTAACCTGTAGTTAATCTAGAATATGTTTTTCATGTTTTTTTAGAAGGATTAACCAACAAGTAACTATTGTTATTGTATGAGGAAAGTGTAGTTGTGAACCTTCGTTAAAATTTTATGTACTAAGTAAAAAACATTGAATGTTGTTTTCATGGGATGGTAGGTTACATTTTTTTTATATAAATCATGAAATTTATTTGCATTCATTAAAACTTATAATTGTTTTAAGAGATTAAGTACTCTATTCATTATCAATTAGTTTATAAAGGAGATTGGTTTATAATTTATGAAATGTTTTAACATTCATTAAAACTTATAGTTGTTTTATGAAAGTAAATACTATATTTGTTATGAATTAGTTTAAAAAAGGAGATTATTATTCATAAATTATGAAATGTATTAGAATTCATTAAAACTTATAGTTGTTTTATGAAAGTAAATACTATATCTATTATGAAGTAGTTTATAAAGGAAATTGGTTTATAATTTATGAAATGTATTAGCATTTATAGTTGTTACAAAATTAAACACTATATTTGTTATGAATTAGTTTATAAAGGAGATTAGTTTATAACCTACGAAATCTATTAGCATTCATTAAAACTTATAGTTGTTTTAAGAAAGTAAATATGATTATGAATTAGTTTAAAAATGAGATTATTATATATAATTTATGAAATGTATGTGTATTCATTAAAACTAGATATAAAAACGTGTTGACTTATAAGGATTATGGTATATGTTAATAAAAGAATATTTTGTTGCTTGCGAGATATTTAAAACTTTATATAAGTTTTAACCTTCCTTTTAAATAAAATGTTATGTTGTAGTGTTATGAAATAAAATGTTATTTTTTTTATAAAAGGAAAAAAATTATGTTAGTGTATTTTTGGGTTTGTTACATTGTGGCATCAGAGCCAGGTTACGACACTTGGCCTTATGGTGTCCATACACATATTTTCAAAAACTAATAATGTGTATTTTTTTTCTTATTACTTGTATAGCATAAAACTGTTTTACTAAACTGTAGGAAGATATGGATGGAAGACGATCCCCACCCCACCTGCTTGGGTTGAACCTAATAATGAGGATCAACCAATTAACAACATTGTTAATAACAAGATCCTACAAACAGTGAGGGACTTACAAGAACAAACTATTAATTTTAAGACTGGACGTGAAAGGGTACTAAAAAACTAAGAAGACTTAAATGAAGTCCTACTATATAAACTGAATGAGATAACTAATGAAAAGAGTAAAAAGAAACATAGAAAATAAAACTCATCCTCTGATTTTCCTTACTCTAACGGAAGCCATCTATCTAGTGAATCATAATATTCTAGTGATAGTTTCGAGGTCAAACATAGGAAGAAAAGAGGATTGGCTCTTTGGGATGAAGTACATCACTATGTACAATTACTCCAACTCTATGAAGGGAAAAATGGCCATCTTCAATCTAGTTAGAAAGGCTTATATTTGGAGGCAAGACATAAAAATAGAAAAAATAATTAATAATAAAAAAGTAAGTTGGAACTGGTTTAAAAAGGAATAGATCTCATAATATTACTACGAAGGGAAAGCTAAGGAGTTTTATGAGCTAATAATAGGATCCATGTCTATGCATGAATTCTGTACTCAATTCTTATCCTTGTTAAGATATATGCCTTACCTAAACGAAGAAAAACCTAAAATACAAATATTTCTAGGTTGATTTCCTAACTTTTATAAAGACAAACTGTAGTTTGATGAACCAAAAAATTTGTATGAAGCAATGAGGAAGGACAAATTAACATATGATCAATCCAAGAGTAAAAGTGAAAATCCTTATAATTTCAAGAGAAGAGATGGAAGTAGTTTTAAGAGAAGAGAGTTCAAAGATTTTAATAAACAAAAGAGTTTCCATAGAAATACCTTTAAGGACAAACAAAAGACAATAAGAATGAATTATAAACAACCTATGAGAACTGTTGAGTATAAAGACAATAGTTTTAATAAAAAAATGAAGAAATAAAAAGAAAACCCTTGCAGTGTTGGAGATGTGGGGGGACTCACTTATATCGGGATTTTCCTTATAAAAAGGATAATGATAATATTCAAACAACCCGAGAACGAGCCATAGTTGGAGAGGTTGCTTGGAACATACCGCATATTAGCGTTGCATTGGACAATCATCAAGCGGATTATTATACCTCCATGATTGAGTTATATGGTAATATCCTTGACAAAACTATTTCTATATTAATTTATTATGGATACACCATAAGTTATGTATCTCCTAAATTAGTAAATTTGTGTAAAATGAGAAAGTATGATTTTGAAAAGTCGTGGTTAGTGCAATTAGCCACGAGAACAAAAGGAAAAGTAACCAGTTTTATTTCTAGTTGTGAAGTTCACATGCAAGATTTGATTACAAAAGTACATTTGAATATTTTTCCATTAGGATTTACAATATACTATTTGGTGAAAGTAAAATGGTTAGAGGGATTCCAAAGAAGGTTCTTACTAGAAAAATATCTACCTTGCAATTGAAAAAGTGTGCTAAAAAAAGATGTAGTTTATTTGTTGTACATATCACCGAAACTAATGATAAGGAAATAAAACCTAGTTTAGAAGATCTTCCTCTTCTAAATGAATTTAAAGAATTATTTCCAAAAGAGATACCGAGACTACATGCGAAGAGGGATATTGAATTTACCATTGAATTGGTTCCGAGAGAAGTCCCTGCCTCAAAGGCTCCTTATCAAATGAACACACCTCGGTTGGTAGCATTAAAATTACAATTACAAGAATTAATAGATAAATAATATATCATGCCGAGTGTGTCTCCATGTGGAGCATTGTCTTGTTTGTTAAAAATAAGGATGGGACACTGAGGCTTTGTATCGATTACAGACAATTAAATAAGATGTCAATTAAGAATAGATACCCTCTCTCCCGCATCGACGACTTGTTTGACCAAGTACGGGGAGCGTCGGTATTCTCTAAAATTGTCTTGAACTTTGGGTACCATCAAGTAAGAATTAAGGATGAGGATGTCCATAAAACTGCATTCAGAACAAGGAACATGAATATGAATTCTTGGATGTACCATTTGTCATGACCAATTCCCTAGGCATGTTCAAGTGTTTAATGAACTATGTTCTTCACAAATACTTAGATATGTTTGTAATCATATTTATTGATGACATATTAATATACTCTAAAAATGAATAATAACATAAAGAACATATAAAACTAGTCTTGCAAACCTTAAGAGAACATAAACTTTATGCAAAGTTTATCAAATGTGAATTCATTCAAGATAAAATTTAGTACCCAGATCATCTAATAACCAAGGAAGGTATTTTGGTGGACCTAGATAAAATTAGGGCAATGAATGATTGGTCAACTCCTAAGGATGTAACCAAGATTCAATCCCTTATGGGCATCACGGGTTACTATCATACGTTCATTGAGGGGTTTTCCAAAATTTCTTATCCAATAACCTCATTTCAAAAGAAAGGAACTAATTCATATGGTATAATAAATGTCAAGAAAGCTTTGAAAACATGAAGCACGGTAATGGCCCATTGAATGGAGTTTACTTATTTATGCTAGATAACATTAAGTAATACATTTGATTGGAATAGAACACGTTCATTGTTATGCAATGGGATCATAAGATAAAATTATATATATATATATATATATATATATATATATATATATATATTATATGGCTGGTTTATTTATATTGCTTTGTATTATCTATGAATATGATTCTTAGTTATACAAATATAATGTATCATGTGGTGTGCATGATGTTGTGATGTTGATTGATTATAATATGTTTAAGTTATAATAGGAAAAATATTGAATCAATGTGATCTCAGATATTACTGATGGTTTGTCTAGTGTGGTAGGAAACCACCAGTACATGTTGATGCAAGGTTGTAACAATGGATACAAGGAATTTTGAATGAGTCGAACCTTTGTAATGTTTATAATGAGAAAATTTATATCATGATTTATTATTTTGGAAAAATTAATGCCCGTGATTGTTGGTATGTGTGTAGGAATAGAGATAATGTTTTCCAATGAACCCACATATGGGTAATGGGGATTGTATAGGGGAATGTGACAACATGAATAGCACTTATTTTCCATGAGATGGGTTGAAAAGAGAGAGAGACTTTTACCCATTATATGCATGTTTCCATGAGGGTAGGCCGTGGACTCGGTCATTCACAAGGATTAACTGAGGGGCACGCAATAAGGTGTCAGTATTATTCCTCAATAACCTTTAGTCTCTCCACAGTGTAGATACGACTGAGTTGACATGGTCTCATCCAACGTATGAACTCCCCACCATGGAAAAAGTGATATTTGAAGGGCATGAATATTGTCATGGCACCCTTGATATCACTGTGATAAAGAAATGCAATTAATGAAATATAACACTAAAAATATATAATGTGCTCTAATGATATTTAAATAGATAATAAATTCATGAGCTCTAAATAGATCAAAAAATGTATGTAATAATGGGAAACATCACATACACAAGAAAATAGAGAAAGTAATTACTAATTAAAATATTTGAAACACAAATGCACACACAAACCTAGGAGAGAAAAGCAAAAATCAAGGAAACATTTTGAATGAAAATAGGAAGAATTAAGGAAAGCGATAATAAAATAAATTTAGAAAGTGTAAGAAAATAAAAGTGGAAATTTCATATGCATATGAGCAGGAAATTCACAGAAATGGAATTAAGATGATTTCAAAATAGAAATAAATAAATAGTACTTTACATAAGAAAAAGAGAAAGAGAATCTCAAAAGGCTATAAATAAGAGAAGTGGGATTTTCACTCACATAACTTTTTATTCCCTAATATTGGATGGATGAAATAATATCAATTTGAGTTTGAAGGTGACTGTGCAGAGTTTGGTTAATCAGTTTGTGAACAGGGTTGGGAGGCCCCTTAGTGAATCTATGCATTCTGATCATGCTAAATGTATTTCCATACAATCCCTGTTACAGCTCAGGCAATCATAGGGAAAGAAGAGTACCCTAGGAGTGGTAGGGTGGTCAACCGGTGGGGTTATCTTCATTGGAAAGATAATTCGAGGATTGGATTTCTCCAGAATCATGTGTTCATCGATGATGGAACAAAGACCTTAGCCACAACAGAAGATCAAGAAAATCAATAACATCTTGAACATCGAATCAGGTTGAATGTATTGTTTATTTCATTTTATATATAAATTAGTATTCCTTTGCTGTGTTTGCATTTGTTTAGTATTTTGTAGCATTGCATTCATAATATATATATTGAATAAGAATTTCTTTGAAGTGTGGGGTGGCACATATGGTATCAGAGCAAGGTTCAAACCACTAGGACCTTGGACTCACTTATGTTTGCATGTAAAAGAGAGATTTCCGTGGGAGAATGTTTCCTTCATTGTTGTGGAAATCAAAAGAATTGAGTATTATTTTATAAATATTATTCTTGTTAACTATTAATAGAATTTGAATTCTTGATAAATTGAATAAGAGAACAAAAATATATATTCTTCTTGAAAAATGTTGAATATTCTGATAAATGGGTAACAAAGAAAACAATTTATAAAAAAACGATCTTCTTAAAATAAATAAATGAAGTTAGTTCTAGATTTAATTCACAAATTTGTGTTTTGATAAGAAGATTCCATGTTTAAAATTTTGTATAGCTAATGTTATTGTTAATTTGGGAACCATTTCTTAAATTTAATTTAACGGTTGTTGTAATTGTTTTTTAACTTACTAACACACTAAAAATGATCAACTAATGGAATTATAATCATATTTTATCAACTAATGGAATTATAATCCTATTTAAATATATCGTGTATCCTTATTAAAATTATTAAATGATTGTAACTATTTTAATAAAGTTAACTATTGTTTCAAGTTATTAAATCTAGTACAGAAATAATTCGTTTTATATGTCAAGTAAATTCCTGCTTAAATCCAAGCAAATTGACGTGAACCAGAAGAACTATGTGCATGTGAGATTTATATCCCACACAATAGTTATTACTCATACAATCGAGCCACAAAAATAGATTGTAGCAATTAGATCGACTCCCAAGGATTGAATAATGCACGTAAGCACTTAGATTGTGAGTAAAAATTAAATTCTTATATAACTATAGCACTTGAGGAGGGTTCGCAACTAGTTAAATTTAATTGTAAATGCAACAAGTAGAGCATGTAATGACAACTGATATTAAACTACATGTATCTATCTATAACAAACATATCCCATCGAAACATAGGAATGTTATTCAATATGTTTTCGTTGTAGTTTAAAGTGTGTCATATTTTAGTGATGATATGAATTGTAGCAATTATCAGCTCGATATCAATCATTGCAGAACAAATATCCATTAGTCCTTTTCACATTAGAAATCTACGAACGTTTTAGTAAGTTAGCGAATAATAAAAAGTCGATCCATGCATTCACATCTGAGATGAATTCGATAGATTCGATTCTTACATATGGTGTCTTACTATAATGACTCACTCGTCTAACACTAAGCATATCGAATAATTATCTTTATTATGGAAAAGCCAAGAAACGTGCATTGAATATACAATATTAGTGTGTAAGTGTATTACAATAAATTAACTCTAAGTTATCTCCAGTCGGTATATTTTTGCATTCCCAAAGGGATGTAATAATCCGTCAATAAATTTGTTTAATAAGATTTGTGCTAGTAATAATCTCAAGTTAAACATTACATTACTATTATTTGATAAATTGGTAAATGTCAACCTTTTTTTTTTGTAAATAAAACATATATTACTATACAGAAACCATATTACAGAGCAAAAAACAACTATGGCCGGCCCAAAAACAGGGGAGCCTTAGTCCTAGCCAGCAGGAGCTTAGCCGGGACTTGATCATAACAGATTGTCCAAAAAATTACAGTGAGTTCCAACATCCTTTTGCCCCCCATGATGGCTCTAGTTCTAGAGTAATTCCTGATCCTATTACAATACTTCCCCACCCATATCAAAAAAGGCGGTTTAAGGGACCTGTCGCCACCCATTCCCTAGTTGAAAATATATAGCCTAAAAACATACGAGCTAGACCTAGTACGACTGAGATGCATTAGAAAAATATTAACAGGGAAGACAGCCTAAAAAACACTAACTAATAAAGGAGTCATATCCGACCAAATGGGAGGGAGATCCAGCAAGGCATTGCAACAGATGGGCTCCAGGCAGCAGGATGCTACGAGCCTGATACCAGCGCCAACGATGGAACCATGGGGCCTGTTGAATTCTGAGTCTCCTCCAGACCGCTGAGGTCCTCCTTACTACAACGAATGATCCGCTCCCGGGGTATAGCCATCTCCAGGGCTTGGTGGTCCACCGGATGGAACGGAAAGCCAAGGCGAGCCGCAAGAACATCAAGTTTGTGGTGCATGGTATGACATTCCACATTGTGCTCCTTCCAAAATGGGACTGGTTCCAAATCTCCAGCCCGCTTTGCCTCCTGCACTATAGCTGAGTGCCCAACCAAATGAACAGTGACCCAATACATCATGACCATACAGTTGTATGTAGAGGCACGACCAGCAGTATTATCTGGGTCTAAGACCCACCCAGCCACTTATGCATGAAGGTTCTCCCTGGGCATAGCTTTCACCTCCACCCAGAGCCCTTCCACCACCCTCTCGACTTCGAGCGTAATACTGAGTGGGACATGTTCCTTAAAATGGTCCGCCTCCTCCTGATCTTGAATCTACGCATGGGTTTCTTAGCGTGTCTATCGCTTGACAAAATTCCCCTTAACCAGCGAAACTCCAAAAGCTCCTCCCGAGCCTACCTCCCCTCTAAAATGCTGCTTAGGAGCCATTGGGAGAGAATGTGAGGGCAGGACGAGCCCCGGGAAGCAAAGGAGGAGACTCTTAATAGGACCGAGCTCAACAACACGACACAAGACAAAAGGCAAATAAGTAGACCTGCTTGTTCTGGGGTTTAATTTGTCATGGGAAATCTCAAGGTCACCGGAATATAACAATTGGACACTTGTGGGAGCATACCCATCCCTGACCATTTCCTGCGTCATTCCCATCATGATATCGAAAGCCTTTGTCCTGCAGCAATAAAGAGCCTTGTTCGAACAATGATCCTCACACTCAGAACAAAGCGTGTTAAGGCCGACGGCAAGTAATGAGGTAATGAGGAAGGACCAACACCAGCGCCGACGAATATTAATGCCAACCGTCCCATTCTACATTAGCAAAGACGTGCATGGGCATGCTCGTGCTAGCTTTCTCCATATGTCCTCCCTTCCGGCTGATCGTCCAACTGTGTGGTCGTGAAGAGATCCCTAGTGGCCAGGTGGCTGCAATGCTGGTCCCATCCCTCCTTAGCGAAAACGTAAAGCCTGTCACATTGGAAACCAACTCCACATTCCACACCAGCGTTTGCTAAACAGTTAGCAGCCTTATTTGCTTCCCTTCTGACGTTGTGAAAGGAGATGCTGGGGTGCAAGAGAAGAATGACACATAGGCGATCCAATCTGAATGCTAGGCGCCAGCTAGGAGAGATCTTCTCCGTCTTTTGACCATTTAGGAGACGTTTAGCCATTGTGATTAGGGTGTTGGAATCCCCTTCTATTATTGCTGGGAGGAACCCCCCTCTGATCAGTTTTTTCGATCCTCAGATGAGGCCTTCCAGCTCTGCTGAATTATTTGTTTCCTTTCCTATAGCTCCCATGAACACCTTCTTAATTCGACCATCATGGTCTCGGCAGAGACCACCAAAACCAGGCTGACCTGGGTTACCGCGAGACGCTCCATCAAAATTCAATTTAAAAACACCGGGAGGAGGGGTCGACCACCTTGCTGCGATGGAGGGGATGCACAGTTTGTCCCGATAGCGCAGAGAATCAATCATAGGCTTATTCAACCCCCAATTTGCCGCAATCTGGAGTTCTTCCCTTGGGATAATATTATCCTGTTCGTGCCATCACATACATCTAATAGAGGATACCAAGTTGTCTTGCACCGTGTTCCAGACTGCCTCCATGTTTTTGCATTGGCCGCGGAAAATCCTAGCATTCTGCTCCTTCCAGACACACCACATTGCCATACCCGGAAAAGAATCCCAAATGGCTCTGATGATGGGGTTCTTGAAGGCTCGAGGACACCAGTCTCTTATAGTTTGGGGGGACTGACCTCGTATCCTGTCACTCCGTCTGAACATCATCGCTCCCTTGTCTCAAATTGTAGCCATAAAGGGGCAACTGTCCAATAAGTGGCCCATCGTTTCCTCCGTTTGATGACACATACAACACTGAGACGGACCAATAATCCCCCACTTTCGTAAATTGTCACAAGTGAGGATCCTTCCTTTGATTACAAGCCAAATGAAGAGGGCCACTTTGGGCCATAAGTTGACAGCCCAAATTTTTCCCCAGATGTCATCCATCTCCACGTTCCTTGACATCATGATGCTGTAGGCCTCTTTGACACTGAAGGATCCTTTTGAAGAGTATCTCGACCGTAAGATATCAGGGCGCTCCTAGACTTTGACAAAGCGTTTATTCAATTCCTCCTGGAAAGCTTCCCAGTCCTCCTCACTCATAAGATCAGGTTTCTCAAGAAATTCCCACCGATGATAGTCCATCTGGATTCCCGAGCCCCACGACTGGTTCACCAGAACCCTGCCCCTCTCGATCTCCTGCTGTTTGATAAGAGCCCACTGAGGAATTCTTTTGAGGATGGGGAACTGGTTCCATGAATCTTCCCAAAACTTCATCCGACAACCATCCCTAATCTCCCAAAAACTATGCTCTTGGATTATTGATTTTCCAACCAAGGCTTTTAACCAGATGGTAGATCCACTAGGGGCTTCGTTGAAGCAAATCAGGATATGACTGGTTCTGTCCCTGGCATATTTTTTGCTCCACAATATTTCCTAGGGTTCTGATGAGTGGTTGACCCATCTCCACCAAATCTTGGCCCCCAGGATCTCCGACATAATTTTAGGGTCCCTAAGGCCCAAACCCCCCTATTCCTTAGGTTTGCAGACATCCTCCCAGCTTACCAAAGAAAATTTATCCTTTTCCCCACTCGATCCCCAAAGAAAATTATGTTGGATGCTTCGGATTTGCTTAAGGATAGCCTTAGGAGCAGCTAAGACCAAGAAAAGGTACGTTGGCATCGCTTGTAAGATGGACTTGATCAAGATCAACCTGCTAGGAAAATTAAGTGTGCGGAGCACCCAGCTAGATAATATCTGCTTTAGTCTATCCAAGAGTTCCTGCCATTTTGCTATTTTCGGCCTTCCAAGCCCCAGGAGGATACCAAGATATTTGGACGGGAGGTCTCCTCTAGAAAAAACCAGGATTCTAAAGATATTCCTCTAAGTGGTCGAGGGGGTATTGACAAAGAAAACCTGAGATTTGTTAGGATTAACAACCAAGCCTGAGGCCTAAGCAAAAAGGTCCAGGATTTTTTTGAAGCTTTTGGCTTCTTGGACTGAAGGGTGCCCCATGAGCATAGTGTCATCCACAAATTGTTGGTGCATCTGAGGGGGCGTTCCCTCATGAGCTCTCACTCCTCGAATTGCCCCAAATTCAACCTGGGCAACAATGAGGCAGCTCAGGCCCTCTGCCATGAGGATGAACAAGAAGGGGGATAGAGGATCCCCTTGGTGGATGCCTCAAGAAGGCTGAAAGGAGGAGGTCGAGGATCCATTAAGGAGGATATTGAAGAAAGGCGAGGAAACTAGGCCCATAACCTATTCAATCCATTATGGGGAGAAGCCATAGGCCCCCAACATCTTCTCCATGAATTCCCAATTGAGCTTGTCGTAAGCTTTTGCAATGTCAAGTTTAATCATCATCCGAGGGATTCAAGAGCTTTTGAGCGAGTGCAACACTTTGTGCACAAGAATAACCCCATCCAAGATTTGCCTCCCTTCAACAAAACCCGATTGTTCAGGGCTTATAAGCACCGGGAGGAGGGGTTTGAGTGTGTTGGCAATGACTTTGGATATGATCTTGTATATAACATTGCATAATGCAATCGGTCTAAATTTGTCAGGATAAGGGTTAGGAAGGTAGCATTGAATGCTTTGAAGACCCCTTTTTTTAATCTAGATTCTTCCACAATGGCCAGCACATCCTCCTTAACAAGATCCCAGAAGAAATGGAAGAAGTTGGATGTGAATTTGTCTGGTCTAGGAGCCTTTCCTAGGGCCATCAGATTAACTGCTTCCTCCACTTCTTGCATCCCAATAGGCTTAGTCAGCATTTCATTGTTTTCAGCAGTGACCAATCTAGGAATTAACCTAGTGATTGGCTCGATGTCCCTGCTTCTGTTTCCCCCGTCTTCCCTGAGAATCTCCGAGAAGTGTTGGGTGAGCTCAACTTCTATCTCCCTCCTAGTGTCCACTCTATCTCCAGCTCTATTTTTAAGCCTCTAGATTCTAGTGTTGTTCCTGTTCTGGATCACCGAGTTATGAAATAATTTGGTGTTTCTTTCGCCTTCCTTCATCCATTTAACTCTCGCCTTCTGCTGCCAATATAGAGACTCTTGTTTTTCCCTGGCCTCCAGTTATCCCATAAGTTTATTTTCTGTTTTTTTTATTTCCTCATTCCATCCAATTTCCATGCCCTTTCTGTTGATGAGGTCCAACTCCAGCAACAGTTTTTTTTTGTCCTCAAAAATATTTCCAAATTCCTCTCGGTTCCATTTACGGATCTTCGCTTTTAGGGCTTTAAGTTTATGCTGAAATCGAAACATTACGATTTTTGGGGGGGGAACCGATTCCTACTATCACTGGCTTACCAGGTTTTTGAAGTCCTTGTGTTCCATCCAGAAACTTTCAAACCTAAAGGGTTTCCCCCCAGGGGAACTAGTCTAATCCCAAGAGAGGATGATGGGCTAGTGTTGTGAGCCATTCGCTGGGAGAACATCATCCATAATTCACCCCATACTATGCAGGATGTTTTCTGGCACCAAGAAGCGATTCAGGTGAGAGGCAACCAGGTACTCCCCTCCACACTTGTTGTTCCACGTGAACCAGCCACTTCCCGTTTCTAGGTCAACCAATGGACCCTGAGCATGAAATTTGTTGAATGATTCCTGGAATTTGTCCAGGGTTCTTCTTCCACCCTTCTTCTCTCCAAGATTTGCGATCAGATTGAAATCGCCCCTAAGAACCCATGGCCCTTGCTCTGCTTGTTTCTGGAGCTATTTGATGAAGCCTATGAAAGAGTGTTTCTCGTGGAAACAGATGGGATCATAGATGTTTCCAGTCGTACCTTGAACTCTCGAATCCAGAAAGCAGAGGCTACCATGAGTGCAAACTTGTTATCCCTCCAGTTGGAGAGTTCCACCGATCGTGGCTACCATAGAATAGCAATACCACCCGATTGTCCTGCGGCATCGATGGCCATGACCTGACTTCCTTTCCAAATCTTGTCCTTGATTTTTGAGAGGCCTTCAAAACTGCATTTGGTTTCTTGGAGAAACAGGATGTCTGGGGGTTCCTGCTTAAGCTTATAGTTTATTGCTTTCCACTTCCTAGGGTTACTACACCCCCTGATATTCCAAGAAATGAGCTTCATTGAAAAACCTTTTTGGCTTCAGAGAAGGCTGCCTGGATCATAGGGTATTGTCCAGATTCAATCAGACACACTCCCACCACTGCTATTCGCTGCTTGTTGGTCTTCCTTCCATGGCGCAGTTCCTCCTCGAGGGATTTCCTCTTGCTACCCTTCTGGGCATCTGGGTCGATTCCCAAACATTCCATCACACCCGTTCAAATAATGGCCTCCTAGAGTAGTTCAAGTTGACGATGTGAGACATACCCTTGTCCCTTATTTCTGCATTATTCCTCTATGGCATCTAGGTCAAGCTCGCCCAGATCCATGTCTGCCCCTTCGTCCTCCTCCACTCCTTCCATTTGTTGGGCTTCCTTAGGAACTGGAGATTTGGAGAGGCCTTCCAACCGGTCTTCAGTCAATGTCCTGGCCTGCATCTATTCACCATCTTCCAGGGAAGCTAGAGCTTCGAAAGAGTTCCCTTGAGATTTCTCACGGGGTAGGGTGGCCGTTCGAGCCGAGGGTTTTCCCCCACCCTTGCCGTGGCACTTATTCTTAACCTGGGTGAACCCGTCATAAACCACCGCGATGGGAGGCACAGGAGTAGCCTGATTCTACTTAAGGCACTCTCTGGGATAGTTCCTCCCCAGATGCCCATATTCGTGACAGAGCTGAAATATAAAGGGGAGTTGTTCGTAATCAATGGGTTGGATCCATTCGTCATCTTCCCAGTTTAGTCTGATTGCTTCAGGGAGCTCTCGAGATAGATCCATGTAAACAAAGATTCGAGCAAAGGCCGTGTATCTTTGGATCCTCATTTGTTCTGCAACCTTTATGAATTCTCCTAGACTATTTCCAATATCCCGCAAGGTCTCCAAGTCCCAGTATTCACCCGGAGGGAGAAAAATGCGAATCCATACTGGGGCTACTATCATGTCTTCCATTTCTAGGTTGAAACGTTCCTTCCATGGTTGCAAGTAAAGGCCCGCTGAGAAGGAAAAATATGGGCCCCCCTCCAAAATTCTATCCCTATATTCCTGGTTAAAGAAGATGATGGTGAAGAAACCCTTTGATCCCAGCTGTAGATCGTAATGACCTTTATGTTTCCACACCCCATTCATCCACTTGACTAGGTCCTTTTCCTTCGGCCAAATCCCCACAAATTTCCTGATTAGTGCGTTTTCCTTCCAAGTCCCGATCTTTTCCCTGACTGCCTCGGATATGATCTGAATCACAGGTATGGAGGTTGTTCAAGGGAAGCAACCCTCCATACTCGATTGTTTACCTTTCCTGGGAACAGGTAGACCTTCGTCCTCCTTACCATCCTCTGCCAGGGCATTCCTTCTCGAGCAAGAAGACCCACTGTCCCGAGCAGGCACCTCCTGCCCTGGTGCCGCCATGGCCCCCTACAGGAGGCCAAGTTTCCAGGAAGAGCCTGCAACTGGACAGAGCCAAACCACTGCGCTTCTCTTCAAACCCTCGCCGACCCTCCCAGACAGCGCTTCAACTTCGGTTCCGTTCTCGAACAAAATTACAGGTAAATGTCAACCTTTCTATAATGAATAAAGTGTAAATGGAAACATTATTAAACACTATTCACAATAGGAAACCGCGGCCTGATCATCGAAATTGTAGAAAAATAGAAAACGCGTGTAGATCATCAAGTTTCCGCAACAAAATAGAAACTATATCATCGAGCTCTAGTTAATTCTAATTATTTAAATAAGGTTTCTGCAACAAAATAGAACCTATATCATCGAGCTATAGATAATTCTAATTATTTTTAAATATGATTTCCGCAACAAAATAGAAAGTATATCATTGAGATATAGCTAATTCTATTCATTTAACCAAGATTGGTATGAAACTGACTTCATCCCAATGAACCCATAATGTAACAAATGTGAATAAAATCACATAAATGAGTAGGGTAAATGGTAATATTGTAGCGAAAATAGGATCATGAGAATAATAAAAAATAATAACAAACAGTTCAATTAGACATGTGCTTAATCATTAATTATTTGGCTTGCATATAGAGAGTGTCGGTGTATCCTTGCAAGAGGCATCTTAATCTTGATTATAATCAAGAAGGCCCATTAAAATTTATGTATATAGCATCTAATTATACTTATTTAATTTTTAGGACATGGATAGCGAGAGGATGCCAATGTGTTATCTCTCTCTCTCTCTCTCTCTCTCTCTCTCTCTCTCTCTCTCTATATATATATATATATATATATATATATTAAATTAGATCAAGGCATTTTATATATGAATTCAATGCCATGCAGACCCATAGTAAATAATTGTGTGGTTGATTATGTTCCAAAAATCAAATGCCTCATTGATTTTCATTTTATTTTTGTCAAAACCATTTTGGAAACAATTCCCACAAATCTTCTTTATAATATTAAATTTGCATATTATTATAACATTCGTGTCTATATATATAGACATAGTATTCTTTTTAAAGTAATGTGTAATATGATCGAGTATTTCAAAAGTAAATTGCCAATTTAAGTGGGAACTTATTGTCCAACGTACCATAAATATAAATTTGAACATGGTGGACATTCTTTGGAATAGAGTGAACCTACCCACTCATTCATAATCAAAGTGTTTCTAATATCAATAATAGATCATTATATGTTTGTATAAGTGAATATATCAACATGCATTCACGTATAATAATATAAATAATATATTTGTTAATAGCCAACTTTGTCACATGTATATAGGTAGTGATAATTGTATATATATACTTNCAAATCAAAATAATATATATATATATATATATATATATATATATAGAGGACACTTCGTTGGAATTGGATTAAGATTTCGAGGTTTGTCATGATAAACTAATTGTTGGAATTATAACATATTATCACTTAAATTTATTAAACAGTTCCAAAACTCTTCTAAATATAAATTTAGGAACAATTAATAACAAGTTGTATAATCACTTATTTAATTCAATATTACACAAACCTATTATTAATAATTGGATTTTGAATGAGTGATATAAAGACCAAATGCTAAAACTTATTAACAAAAATGTTTATTTTCTCTCCAATGTCTTAAGCTTGGACTTGCGAATGTGCCATAGTTATTAAATGTTAGAAAATGAGCTCTTCATTAAGGATTTCATTGAAACTTTGAAAGACTCATTGTAATATGTTCATGTTTTTAGTAAGTAACTGTATCGAAATAGAAAAAGAGGATGTGCTTAAATATAAATAATCATTTTCTCATTAAATTTGAAGTTTTGTAGTTAGCTTACTTTCTTTCTATATAAATATATATGAATGAAAGAAGTGGGTGAAGGAAAAAAAATGCATTTATTAGAGTTTGTATTAATCACTTTGTGCAGAAGAACTCATACTTATGTTCATTTGACTTATATATTAATTAATCAAAGGAATTTTAAGATTAAATTTATATGAGCAATTAAGTTCATTTCATTAAGAATATTTTACAAATTTTGAACTACATAATCATGAAAATAAAGTAGCTATAATTAATAGACAATTTAAAAATAAATAAATAAATAATAAATCAAATAAACCTAGAAATAAAAGTGAACCTCAAATTCAACAATAGAAGGTGAAAAAGGTAAAGGAATAAAAACTATTTATTTTCCCAATGTATTGAATAGTCAATGCACTACCAATGAACAAATTACTATGAATGTTCTGGAAAACCCTTCATTTGCACATGTATAAGAAAAAGATGGTTATTTTCAGTACTACTCTTTTGTTTTAATTAATAAATGTTGTAATTGTGGCTATGACATTACATTATCATTTTTTTATATACAATTCTAAGTACTAGAATGATAATGTTAAGCATACCCTAAAATCTATGTATACCAGTGAGTGTTTATATTTTCTTGAGCATGTTGACTTATGAATTGAACCAAAAGACAGAGGGAGAAACTAAAAGAGAGAGAAGGATAATATTAATTTATGTCAACAAAATATTAACTTTATATTAATATGATGTTAAGGTGACTTATGATATGTGTAGTATCATGCTAGATAAGAGGGTTCAAATACATCTACAAGATTACATATTTAGATATGATACTTACTTAAATTAAATTTTCTAGTATGTACATAATTATATGTAACTCTTATATGTACATAGTTATTATTATAGGTAGAGAATTCATATAAAATGGAAGCAATCCCAAATTGCAAATCTAATATTATTTGGAGTTAGTATTTAAGTTGAGTAAAAAAAAATTGATGATAGGAAAGAAATGAAACATTTTCAAATATTAAGGGAATATCTAACTTATATTTGTATATACATATACTTATTAATGTGCACAAATTTTATCCTTATGTGAAGTTTTACAAGGTGAAGTCGAATCACACAACCATACTAATGTTATTAGAATTGTCTAGAGATAGTTGTTACTATAAATAAATGATGCACAATAATTATGACAAAAATTGTGCACTATTCCACTATATTGTAATGTTTGATGATGTCACTTATAGAAATCATATATGAAAATGATTATGGATTCCTTCGAAAAATGAGTTATCAATATAATTATGTCAGTAAAATGATAATGATTGATTGAGATTGTGAGAAAATAGAAATTATGGAAACGATTTATATGGAAGTAGTTAGAATAAATGTTAGATTAAAATGTAGAAAGTATGAAAAAACTTTAAGAAAGTATAAATTAATTGAGAATATATACTAAATATTATGAAAAAAAAATAAAGGTTGTAATTGATATGAATGAAAAAAATGTGTTTTCCTATATAATACAATTCTTATTATAAGCACATTATATCAGAGGTATCAATACAAATATTTATATAAGTCTATAAGTTTAGCATATTCAGAAGGAAGCAACATATAACATAGACTTGAAATTGGAATTCAAATTTAATGGTTATATATGAAATGCGTATAGACACATAATATATGTATTAAAATATTTACACTAACTCTGGGACAAAGTTCTTTTGAAGAAGGGGTGTATGTAATGCCCCACTTACTGGAGTTTACTTAATTANTATATATATATATTATGGTTGATTTATTTATCATGCTTTGTATTATCTATGAATATGACTCTTAGTTATACAAAGATAATGTATCATATGGTGTGCATTATGTTGTGATGTTGATTGATTATAAGACGTTTAAGTTATAATAGGAAAAATATTGAATCGATCTTATCTCATATATTACAGATGGTTTGTCTAGTGTGGCACGAAACCACTGGTGCATGTTGACGCAAGGTTGCAACAATGGATACAAGGATTCCCGAATGAGTCAAATATTTGTAATGTTTATAATGAGAACATTTATATTATGCTTTATAATTTTGGAAAAAATAATGCATGTGATTGTTGGTATGTGTGTAGGCATAGAGATAATGCTTTCCAATGAACCCACATATCAGTAATGGAGATTGTATAGGGGAATGCACCAACATGAATAACACTTATTTTCTATGCGATGGGTTGAAAAGAGAGAGAATATTTTACCCATAATATGCAAGTTTCCCTGAGGGTAGGCCACGGACTCAGTCACTTACAGTGATTAACTGAGGGGCACATAATAAGGTGTCTTCCTTATTCCTCAGTAACCATTAGTCTCTCCATAGTGTAGATAAGGTTGAGTTAACATGGTCTCATCCATCGTACAAAATCCCCACCATAGAAAATGTGACATTTGAAATAATATCAATTTGAGTTTGAAGGTGACTATGGAGAGTTTGGTCAATAATTTTTTGAATGGGGTTGAAGGTGACTCGCAACTGCATTCTGATCATTCTAAAGGTATTTTCATACAATCCTCGTTGCAGCTCGGGGGATCCTACGGAAAGAAGAGTACCCTAGGAGTGGTAGGATGGTCAACTGGTGGGGTTATCTTCATTGGAAAGCTAACTCGAGGATTGGATTTCTCAAGAATAATGTGTTCATCGATGATGGAACAAATCCCTTAGACACAACAAAAGATCAAGAAAATCAATAACATCTTGAACATCAAATCAGGTTCAATGTATTGTTTATTTCATTTTATATATAAATTAGTATTCCTTTGGTTTGTTTGCATTTGTTTAGTATTTTGTAGCAATGTATTCATAATATATATTGAATAAGAAGTTCTTTGAAGTGTGGGGTGTCACAAGAACTTAATAACCACCGCACCTATTCTATGAATTGCACATCCATACCAGGACTTTGTAGTATGTATGGATTCATGCATAGAAGGATTAGGTGGTGTGCTATTACAAGAGTATTATGTAATAAGCTACGAGTCAAGAAAAATTAAAATACATGAACGAAACTATGCAACATGTGACTTGGAATTAGCTTCTATAATAGATGCATTAAAGACGTGGAGACATTAATTAATAGGAATAAAATTTGCCTTGATGTGGGATAACATAATATTAAAATACTTATTGGATCAATAAAGCTTAAATTCTCACAAAGCAAGGTGGTTAGCCTTCTTGAGTGAGTATAATTTTTAAGTTAAACACATTAAAGGAAAAGAGAACAAATTGGTGGATGCCCCGAGTAGGAATTCCATTCCAAATTGTTCAACTCATTTCATCGGTTATAAAACAAATCTTGAAGGTTTAATAAAAGAAGAAACTAAAATGATTAAGAGTACTTAAATATTAAAGAACAATTGGAAACAGGTGATAAGGAAAATGATTCATCTTATTCTATAAGATCAGAATACTTGTTAGTTTATAAAAATTGATTATACATACCATATTTTGGTGAACTTAAATGATTAATTCTAAATGAACTACACAAGAAACCATATTCTGAACATCTGGGATACCAAAAGATGATAACTAAGTTAAAAAAAAACTATTATTGGCCTAATGTGAAGAATGATGCTCTAAATTACCTAGCTAGGCGTATTGAATGTCAAAAAGTAAAAATAGAACATCTACATCCTGCTAGGTTGCTACAACCCTTTCCTATTTGATGGAGATGGGAACCCCAAACAACCATTATCCCATCCACTTACCCCAGGGTTCAGCTTGCTCTACATTTTGAAAACTCTGAATTTGGCTTCTTGTCTAAATATTTATTCTCCCATAACTCTATTGCACAGCTCTGCTTCCGCAGGTTCAATTCCACAAATAGGTTTCTGCAAGCTTGATTTTTCGCAATTGTCTTTCCGCAAGACAATTCCTTCCACAAGACAAATTTCCGCAAATCTATCTTTCTACAACCTTAGTCTCCCTCTGCAACTTCAACCTTTTTGCAAGTTCCTTTCCGCAACTTTGTTTCTGCATTTGCGGATTGCGGATTGCAAAAATTCCCAAATTCCGAATTTGAATTCTGCAATTATGTGGCGACAACACTCCTTTTCACAACCGGATTACAAATTGCAGATTTTTTATCCAACTTTTCCAGAAGTTGAACTTCTGTAATTTCCCTCATGCAATTCCTTTTCGGCAACTCTTTACAACCGTTGATTTTGTGTGGATTCCTTCCTGACCATTGATCTGAGATCAGATGTAGATCTCATCTTATATTTATGAATCCTTTATCTTTCTTACACATTTTTTTTGTGCCTTAGATCTCTTGTGCCTTAGATCTCGTCCGTTGATCTACTATCTCCAACAAAACTTCACTTAACCTTGCGGATATCTTCCTCATCCATAGATCTGTTCCTATGACGATCACGACCATTCAACTTGTGCAAACTTAAACCTTAATTATTATCAATCCTTGTACTAATCGAACTGTAGATCTCGAACCTGCAACAAGGTTAATTTGAGATAAAATCCATTCATGAAGTCTTAATAATCGAATTCTTCCTTCAATTGATCACAAAATCGATCAATCAATCTCTGTTTTACTCACTTTCAAAAACTCTGAATTCCCATGCAAAATTTTCATTCATTAACACAGGATTTAACCAAACATTCAATTCATGAAGTCACACACTTAGAAAAAATTGAATTTACACACATAGAGATTATGCCGAAATAGGATTTTTCGTTCACATGCTGAAACTGTACATAGAAATTTGCTTTAGAACCTATGTTTTGATCTTCTTGGGCATGATAGATATTTGATTGGCCTTGCGTGAGCCAGATTTACCTCTTTCTGGTTACTTCTCCTTCTCCTTTCTGTCTATCTCTATTTATTCTCTCTATGCCTCATAAGCTTACATATATATATAACAAGATTCATGAACCATTCCAGTTTAGATCCATAATCCACTCAATAATCTCTAATATTATGCTAACTAATCCTAATTATAGCAAATCCTCTAACCTATCCGATGACTCGCTACCATTAGACAAGGGCTTTGTTACAATGACTCATCAATTGACCCAATGGCTCACCATCTATCCAGAATCAAATAAAACATAGGTTTATTTACAATGTGATGGTTCAAAGACCATCAATTTAGAATTGAAGACCCCTTCTAAGCATGATCCAACATTTAACTTGGAATTTGAATGGAGATCAGGATGCTACTACATCAGACTCCCCATGAAGAAAAATATGACCTCTTGGTCATAAAATTCCATATTTAGTATGCCTAGAACACAAAACTTGTTCTGTAACTGATCATGCCTTCTCTGAGACATATTCACCATTAGCAACCTTAGTTCTTCAATCTCCATGTCCAATATAACCTTTGACCGGTACACCTGCATCTTCTTCTCTTGAAAATGTTGTTGTCCTCTTGACTTGCTGCTGCTATCCACTAAATTAAAAGATAATCCAATGTTTTGACCTATTTTTTTTCTAATTCTGCAATTTAACATTAAGCATTCATCATTATCATTCCTTGGATTAATCAACCAATCGTCCAACATTTCTAACTCTTCATCATATTTCCTGAGGTTAGAAATTTTTTCTTTGTCTCCATTAGCCAACTCTCCAACAACAAATTCCTTTAGGTACTGATCACCCCTTTGAGACAATATAGTCTCTTCTTGTTTCATGACAAAATTCTTTCCCACTCTGTCAGCAACACATCTATCCAAATATGCAAGTGTTCTCTTTTGTTTATCTCCATGAGACCATGTCATCTCATCCTTCAATCCCAGAACAAACTTATGGCTTTGGTCCATAACAAGAATACATGGATCGCTCCTTCTTCTTCTTTTACCTCTGGGAGAACCTCACAAGGTTCATCACATGTTATTCCTACAGATATACACAATTCATTAATTTCAAAAATATTGAAATTTTTAGCTCCCATTGACTCTCTTATCAACACATTCTTTTGCTAATATAAACTCTCCCAAGAGTTCATGAGTCTTTTAGCTAGTCCCTTTTCTACACCATATTTTCCCAAGATGATTCCATGTTCTGGTTCACAATAGTGAACATATTCCTCTATTAATGGCCCAATTCCAATCTTTCTTTTCTTTTCGAAAGCATTCATCCTATGCTTCATTTCCTTATCAACCTGCATAAACACATCATCTATGTGTTCTTCAATACCTGCAGTCATACAAAACCATTATATTTAAAAACACGAGACTCTAAAGTCCCTATTGATATCTTTTTTGGCATCCTCCTTTTGTATTGGTCTAAGCACAACATCAAATTTTCACCATCACCTATTTCTTGAATAGTCTGGTATACAGGCTGCATACACTCTTTATGGAATACCATATCATATTTTACTAAGAAAAATTATATTTTGCTATCCTTCTTTTGGAAAGCACATCTTTTTTTTCTTCAGACTTCATGACAGTCCAAGGTTACTATTCAAATTTTCCCTTCATCAGAATGCAATTTTGATTGTTTCCCATAGAAATGTATTTGCACATTTCTTTTTATGCCTTCATCTTTAGATCATCTTCAATTGATTGTGTTCCTCCATCAAGTAACTCATCAATGAGCTCCATTTGCTACAATACTTTAGACCTTTCCTCATTTGAGAGACTTTCTTCATCAAATTTTAAGACAATTTCAAAAGACTGCCTATCATATGCAACAAAACCTGTAATCACAAACAAATCATCAGTCTCAAAAACATAAGACATCTTGGTCTCATTCGACCTCACAGTCATCTCCTCCATAAGTTGATCTGTACTCTTTACAGAATCCATGAGACTTTCAATTAGCCTCTCCTTTTCTTCTTCATCATCATCTGCAAGCAAAGGACCTTGTTTAGGTTCACAATGTGAAACTTTCATATCAGAATATGTTTCCCTAAGTTCTTCTTTCAATATAGCATACATATTTTTCCTTAGATTCACGTGCAGTGATTTCCATATTACCTTCCTTTTCCTCATTACCCAACCATACCTCTGGGTTTTTTCTGCAACTACTTATATACGCTTCTCGATGCACCAAATGTCTCTTGCTAAGTCTAGAAACTAACTGTTACATTCTTCTTGACTTTATTTCTTCTTTATTTTGTTGTGGATTTTATCTGAACCCTTACAATGACCTTCAATAGTCATCGTTTCTATCTCCCTCTCTTTTGTGGACTTCATCCTATCCACTTGTGGACTTCTTTCCTAAGCCTCCCTCAACAAGTCTCCACACTTGTCTATTATACCTCAGCAAGCTATCTCTCCTTGAGCTTGTCCTTTTGGTATCTCTGGTTCCTCTCCTCTAGAACCTTTTGAGCATCTCCTTTGCTCTTCTGTTTGGCTTCTATAGGTCCACTTCTCTTTTGAGAACATGCACTAGTACTCTCTTTTCCAACCTCTGTTGGATTTATGGGTTCTTCAACTGCTTCCTCTTTCCTCTAAGAATTCACAAACTCTTCTTCATTAGGAACATAAGCGTCTCGTGTATAACTCTACTTCCTTTAGTCTGTTGTAACCTATTAAGTCCTTCCAAGAATTTCTTTTGCACTCTCCTGTGGTTAATATCAATTTTAACCACACACTCTTTGTCTCCAAGTATTTTCCAATAGTTAATTATAATCATAACGAAAAACAAAAAGATCATTACCTCATTCCAAGAGCTGGTTGTGCTCTGATACCAATCTGATGCAGACGGAAACCCCAAACAACCATTATCCCATCCACTTTCCCCAGGATTTAGCTTTCTCTACATTTAGCAAACTCTAAATTTGGATTCTTGTCTAAATATTTATTCTCCTCCAACTTTATTGCGCATCTCTGCTTCCACAGGTTCAATTCTACAAATAGGTTTCTGCAAGCTTGCTTTTACACAATTGTCTTTTTGCAAGACAATTCCTTCCACAATACAAATTTCCACAAATCTGTCTTTCTGCAACCTCAGTCTCTCTTTGTAACTTCAACCTTTTCACAAGCTCCTTTCCACAACAGAGTTTCCGCAACTCTGTTTCCGCATTTGTGGATTGCGGACTACAGAAATTCAGAAATTCCAAATTTGACTTCCGTAATTATGCATCCACAATACTCCTTTCTACAATCGAATTGCGGATTGTGGATTTCTGATCCAAATTTTCTAGAATTTGAACTTCCACAATTTCCCTCCCACAATTCCTTTTCCACAACTCTGTACAACTGTTGATTTCATGCGGCTTCCTTCCTAACCGTTGATTTGAGATCAGATGACGATCTCAACTTATCTTTATGAATCCTTTATCTTTCTTACACCTTTCTCTTGTGGGATTCTTCTAAGTGTTAGATATCTTTCACCTTTGATCTCATCCGTCGATTTTCTATCTCCCATGAAACTTCTCTTAACCTTGCAGATTTCTTCCTCAGCCATAGATCTGTTCGTATGATGATATCGACCATTCAACCTTTGCAAACTTAAACCTTAATTATTATCGATCCTAGTACTGATCTATCTGTAGATCTTGAACCTACAACAATGTTAATTTGAGTTAAAATTCATTCACGAAGTCGTAATAATCAAATTCTTCCTTCAATTGATCAGAGAATCGATCAATCAATCTCTTTTTTACTCACTTTTAGAAACCCTGAATTCACATGCAATATTATCCTTCATTAACACAAGAATTAAACAAACATTCAATTCATGAAGTCACACACTAAGACAAAATTGAATTTACACACATAGAGATTATGCCGAAATAGGATTTTTTGTTCACATGCTGAAACTGTACATACAAATTTGTTTTAGAACCTGTGTTCTGATCTCCTTAGGCATGATACATCTTTAATTGGCCTTGCTTAAGCCATATTTACTTTGTTCTGGCTACTTCTCCTTCTCATATCTGTCTATCTTTGTCTCTTCTCTCTATGCCTCACAAGATTACATATATATATATATATATATATATATATATATATACAACAAGATTCATGAACCATTTTGGTTCAGATCCATAATCCACTCAATAATTCATAATCTTCTACTAACTAATCCTAATTACAGCAAATCCTCTAACCTATCCTATGACTCGCTACCATTAGACTAGGGATCTATTATAATGACTCATCAATTGACCCAATGACTCACCATCTATCTAGAATCAAATAAAACATAGGTTTATTTACAATGTGATGGTTCAAAGACCATCAATTCAGAATTGAAGACCCCTTCTAAGTCGGATCCAACATTTAACTTGGAATTTGAATGGAGAGAAGTATGCTCTTGCATCACTATTCCATAATGGAAAAGGGAGATAAAAAGCATGGAATTTATAACAGGATTACCCAAAAAAAACAACATGATTCAATAATTGTAGTTGTTGATAAGTTAAGTAAATTTTCCCACTTTATACCTGTAAAATCTACTTTTAAATCCATTAATATAGTTGATATTTTTATGAAACAAAAATCTCAGTTACATGGTATTGCAAAGGCTGTGATTTTTATAGAGATGTGAAATTTACTGGTAATTTTTGGAAATCATTGTTTAAGGTTCTAGATACACAACTGAATTTTAGTACTGCATATCATCCTCAAATGGATGGGCAAACTAAAAGAATCAATCAAGTGTTAGAAGATATATTGCAAATGTATGTAATGGATAAACCAGGTAAATGGGAAGAGTATTTTCATTTAGTAGAATTTGCTTATAATAATGGGTATCAAGATTCATTAAAAATGAGTCCATCTGAAGTTTTGTATGGTCATAAATGTTGCACACTTGTGTATTGGGATAAACCTGCTAATAGGATTGTTCTAGGACCAAACATGTTAAAAGAGATGGAACAAATGGTGAAAAAGGTGCAACAAAACTTAAAATTTGGCCAAGATCAGTAGAACAGTTACTCAGATTTAAAAAGAACTCAAAGAGAGTTCAACGTTGGTGAGCATGTATATCTAAAGGTAAAGTCAAAGAAGAGTTCTTTGAGTTTGGAAATATGTTCCAAACTAGAGCCAAGGTATTGTGGAACTTTCAAAGTGTTATATAAGATATAACCAGTAGCCTATCAACTTGCACTTCCCCCTAACATAAAAGTACACGATGAATTTCATGTTTCATTACTGAAAAAATATATACATGATGCTACTTATATATTAATTGACTGGAATGTGATTTAGGTAAAACCTGAGGGAAATTTCAAGACCAAACCTTTCCACATCCTAGATAGGAAGGAGCGTATGCTACGGAATACAACCATCATTTAATTAAAAGTGCAATGGAATCACTTCATCCATGAAGAGGAAACTTGGGAAATGGAGGATAAAATGAGAGAAGCACACCCTCCATGTTCCAGGATGAGCAAGGGAGCTCAGAATAAAAAAGAACACTGACGACGGTGTTAATAATAATTAAGGAGGGAAGAAATGTAATACTCCCATGACATTACTTTTATTTTTTATATTTGAAAATTATTTTTATGTAATGAGTTATTAAAAACTCAAAAAATCAATGTGACATATGCACAACGAAACTATTTTTTATATATTTATATATAGTAAAAAATGCACTTGGATAATTCAGCTACATCAGGGGACACCACCATGGAACAAGAGAACATGTGTAAGGAATCTAGAGAGATCTTTAACAATTAAATCCAATCTAAAACTCAACAACCAACCATCATCCTAAATCATAGGAATTTATTAATTGATTGGATATTTGATTGGGGTGGAATAAGACATGGGAAAACGTCATATCTACTCGTGCACTAGGATAGCATGGGACGCCATATTGTGCATGGGGAAACGATGCTGAGTGCAAGTGTTGAGTGTTTCTCTATTCTATAAATCCATCATCGAACTTGTTACAGACTCAAGGTGAGAGTGTCATGTGGAATTTTTTGCTTGTTGTTCTAAGGTGCATGGTGGTGATCCATATTGAGGGTGGAGTTGAGCTAGCTATGGAGCTGCTCTCTTATATGGTTTAGAGGAGTTGATTATGCAAGTAGCTATATTTGATATTATTTTCTCAAGTAAGTATTTTCAAATTTATGGACTAGATTGTGTAGAATATTGGCATCTATGTTTTTTATGGATTTTTTATTGGTGTATGAATTAAGCATCTTTGCATTTTATAACGAATTATTTAAACCTCGGTCATCAAGGCTCTGTACTTTTCAAATTTTAGTTACAGAATGTTTCTGTGTTTCCTTTTATCTATCTACATTGATATGTGTACAGGCATAATCAAATATAAAAATCTGTATCTAACTTGGATTTCTTAAGACACTTCTGATTTACCAAACTATTTATTTTTTATTTATGGTTTTAGATCAAATTCACAATTTATTTATACTTTGTTTTTTCCAAAATCGACGTTGATACCCAACCATTTTATGTCTTCGTTGATTTTTCCAGATCGTTGGAATTATATAAATATCTCAATGTAGATCATCATCTATATGACACAACTATGGGGTAAATCTTCAATATCGTTTTTGTTGGATTTGTTGTATACAGTTATTAATTTTTCTTAGCTTAGATGGGTTTCCAAATCAATTTATGCCTGCATTTGGAAAATCCAGTATCGGTATCATTCCAATCCTGTGTTGGTGGTTATAGATCCATTTTGTGCTATGTACTTATGTTTGAACTCAGATCTAAGAATTTCAATCCTGTGATGGCGTTTACATTTGAAATCTGTTTATTCTCTTCATTGTTTTCTGATGCTAAGCATTGTTGAAAGCATTTTAACTTTTGGTGGAGCTCGATATGTGCAATTTCTATCTGTATGCATGGAGCCCATTATCTACAAAACATGGTTTGCATGCGTTATAGTTTTCATGTAAATATTCAATAGATCATGTATTGTGCGGGACTATGTGCTCTGATCTATGGAATTATGTATCCTATTACCACGTGTTCTTTTGGATCATGATCTGATTCGTTGTTTGCTTATCCTATTTAGTCATGATACGATTCATGGAGTGTGTAACAATCGACGGGTCATCAAATTTTAATGATCAAAATATCCCATCTGATTCTTTTTTTTTATCTAATAGTTTGACTATAGATATAGTAGTCATCTATCTTGTCTTTGACCACCTCAATGATGCAGTGATCATCAGGTATAACGCCAAGTTGTCTCAGTTGTAAGAGGAAGAAAACATTGTTGTCAATTCACTTTGGTTTTCACAACAAATAGTTGTTATGTTTTTTTTTTCCCTAAAGGGTTCCAACGATAGATGAGGATTTGATACTTTTACTTTAATTCTAGTTCTCAGAACTCTAGGTTAGATGACATTATGAACTTTCTTTTTTTTTCTTGTTCAACGACCGATTTTTCGTGTAGTTGGTTTGATGGAAATCGTTTCCTTGTTAACCTGTAGTTAATCTACAATAAGTTTTTAAAGCTTTTTTTAGAAGGAATAACCAACAAGTAACTATTGTTGCCATATGAGGAAAGTGTAGTTCTAAACCTTCATTAAAATATTACGTAGTAAGTTAAAAAACTTCGAATGTTGTTCCATGGGATGGTAGGTTACGCTTTCTTTTCTTATAATTTATGAAATGTATTTGAATTCATTAAAACTTATAATTGTTTTAAGAGAGAAAATAATATATTCGTTATGAATTAGTTTATAAAGGAGATTGGTTTATAATTTGTGAAATGTATTAGCATTAATTAAAACTTATAGTTGTTTTACGAAAGTAAATACTATATTTGTTATGAATTAGTTTATAAAGGCCATTAGTTTTGAAAGATATTAGCACTCATTAAAACTAGATATAAAAAGGTGTTGGCTTATACAGATTATGGTATATGTTAATAAAAGAATATTTTGTAGCATGTGACAAATTTAAAAATTTATATAAGTTTTAACCTTTATTATAAATAAAATGTCATATTATATGAGTTATGAAATAAAATGTTTTTTTAATAAAAGGAAGAAAAAATAATGTTGGTGTAGTTTTGGGTTTGTTACATTGTGGTATCAAAGCGAGGTTACGAAATTTGGCCCTATGTTGTCCATACACATATTTCTGGAAACTAATAATGTGTAAATATTTGTTCTTATTACTTGTATAGCAGAAATCTGAAAACTAATAATGTGTAAATCTGTTCTTATTTCTTGTATACTAGGAAGATATGGCTGGAAGACGATCCCCTACCCCACATACTTGGGTTGAACCTAATAATGAAGATCCACCAAATAAAAACATTGTTAATAATGAGATCCTTCAAACAGTGAGGGACTTACAAGAATAAATTATGAATTTAAGACTGAACATGAAAGGGTGTTGAAAACCCAAGAAGACTTAAATGAATCCCTACTATATAAACTGAATGAAACTAGTAAAAAGAAAAGTAAAAAAGAAGACTCATCCTTTTATTGTCCTTACTCTAATGAAAGCCATCTATCTAGCGAATCGAAATATTATAGTGATAGTTCTAGGGGCAGACATAGGAAGAAAATAAATTATAAAGATAAGCTAACGAGAGAATTCGAAAAAACAAAGCCTCCTACTTTTGACGACGAAGTAAAAAATGGAGAATAAGTTGAGGCTTGGCTCTCCAAGATGAAGAAGTACTTCACTATATACAATTACTCTAACTCTATGAAGGGGAAAATGGCCATGTTCAATCTAGTTGGAAAGGCTGAGATTTGGTGGCAAGACTTAAAAAGAGAAAAGCAAACTAACAATAAAAAAGTAAGCTAGAATTGGTTTAAAAAGGAGTTTAAAAAGGAATTTAAAAAGGAATACCTCTAAGAATATTACTACGAATGGAAAGATAATGAGCTTTATGAGCTAAGAATGGGATACATGTCTATGCATGACTTTTGTACTAAATTCTTATCCCTGTTAAGATACGTGACTTACATTTAAACGAAGAAAAACCTAAAATATAAATATTTCTAGGTTTCTAGCCTAACTTTTATAAAGACAAACTAGACTTTGATAAACTGAAAAGTTTGTATGAAGCAACGAGGAAATCCAAATAACATATGATCAATCCAAGAGTAAAAGTGAAAATCCTTATAATTTCAAGAGAAGAGAGTTCAAAGTTTTTAATAAACATAACAGTTTCCAGATAAATACCTTTAAGGACAAACAACAAACAATAAGAACAAATTCTAAACAACCTATGAGAAGTGCTCAGTATAAAGATAATATTTTTAATAAGAAAAATGAAGAAATAAAAAGAGAACCCTTGCATTGTTGGGGATGTTGGGGGGGTGGGGGTCACTTCTATTGGAATTATCCTCATAAAAAGGATAATCATAATTTTCACATAGTTCAAGAAGAAGATAGAGTTGGAGAGGTTGCTCGGAACATACCATAGAAGTGCCATGTTTGACAATGATCGAGCGGATTACCAACCCTCGATGATTGAGGTAGATGGTAAGGGCCTTGAAAAACCTAGTTCTATATTAATTGATTATGGATCTACCCTAATTTATGTATGTTCTAAATTAGTAGATTTGTATAAAACAAGAAAATATTATTTTGAAAAGTCGTGGTTAGTGCAATTAGCCACCGAAACAAAATGAAAAGTAACCAATTTTATTTCTAGTTGTGAAGTTCACATGCAAGATTTGATTACAAAAGTACATCTGAATATTTTTCCATTAGGATCTTATGATGTACTAATTGGCATGGATTGGCTAGAAAAACATAAAGTTGTGCTAAATTTCTTCTAGAAAATTTTGATTTTATTGATTAAAATGATGAAAGTGAAATGGTTAGATGGATTCCAAAGAAGGTTCTTACTAGAAAGGTATCTTCCTTGCAATTGAAAAAGTGTGCTAGAAAAGGATGTCGTTGTTTGTTGTACATATCACTGAAACTAATGATAAGAAAACAAAACCTAGTTTAGAGGATCTTCCTATTTTAAATGACTTTAAAGACTTGTTTCCAAAAGAGATACTAGGAATAGCTATGAAGAGAGATATACCATTGAATTTGTACCAGGAGTAGTCCCTTCCTTGAAGTATACTTATCGAACAAACACGCTTTAGTTGGTATAATTAAAATTACAATTACAATAATTAATAGATAAAGAATATATCAGACCGACTGTGTCTCTATGGGGAGCACTCGTCTTGTTTGTTAAAAAAAGGATGTCACACTGAGGCTTTGTATCGATTATAGACAATTACATAAGATGACAATTAAGAATAGATACCCTCTCCCATGCATCGATGACTTGTTTGACCAAGTACGAGGAGCATCGGTATTCTCTAAAATTGACTTGAGATTCAGGTCCCATCAAGAAAGAATTAAGGATGATGATGTCCATAAAAATGAATTCAGAACAAGGTACGACCATTATGAATTATTGGTCATGTACCATTTGGCTTGACCAATTCCCCGACCACGTTCATGTGCTTAATGAACAGTGCTCTTGACAAGTACCTAGATAAGTTTGTAATAATATTTATTGATGACATATTAATGTACTCTAAAAACAAAGAAGGGCATAAAGAACATTTAAAACTAGTCTTGCAAACTTCAAGAGAACATAAAATTTATGCAAAGTTTAGCAAATGTGAATTCTTTCAAGATAAAATTCAGTGCCTAGGTCATCTAATAACCAAGAAAGGTATTTCGATGGACCCAGATAAAATCAGGGAAATCGAGGATGTAACTCAGATTCCATCCTTTATGGGAATCACAGGTTACTATCATAGGTTCATTGAGGGGTTTTCCAAAATTGCTTATCCAATAACCTCACTTCAAACGAAAGGAACTAATTTCATATGGTCTAATAAATGTTAAGAAATCTTTGAAAAAATGAAGCACTTACTAACCATAGCACCTATTCTAAGAATTGCACATCCATACCAGGACTTCGTAGTATGTATGGATGCCTTCCTAGAAGGAATAGGTTGTGTTCTATTACAAGAGGATTATGTAATAAGATATGAGTCAAGAAAACTTAAAATACATGAACGAAATTACGCAACACATGACTTGGAATTAGCTGCTATAATAGATGCATTAAATATGTGGAGACATTACTTAGTAGGAAGAAAATTTACCTTATTGTCAGATAGCATAAGCTTAAAATAGTTATTTGATCAACAAAGCTTAAATGCTCTCCAAGCAAGGTGGTTAGCCTTCTTGAGCGAGTATGATTTTTAAATTAAACACATTAAAGGCAAAGAGAACAAAGTGGCAGATTCCCCGAGTAGGAATGCCATTCCACATTATTCTACTGCTCTCAGCAGTTATAAAACTAATGTTGAAGGTTTAATAAAATAAGTGGCTAAAAATGATGAAGAGTACTTAAAGATTAAAGAACAATTCGAAATAGGTGATAAGGGAAATGATTAATCTTATTCTATAAGGTCGAAATACTTGTTAGTTTACAAAAATCAATTATATATACCAAATTCTAAAGAAGTTAAATAATTAATTCTAAATGAACTACATAAGAAACCCTATTCAAGACATTTGGGATACCAAAAGATGATAACTAAGTTAAGAAAAAACTTTTATTGGCCTAACATGAAGAATGATGCTGAAAATTGCCTAGATATGTGTATTGAATGTCAACAAGTAAAAATAGAACATCAACATCCTACCGGGTTACTAGAACCCTTGGCTATTTGAGAATGGAAATGGGAGATAATAAGCATGGGATTTATAACAGGATTACCTAAGACCAATAAATAACATGATTCAATAATTGTAGTTGTTGATAACATAAGTAAAGGTGCGCACTTCATACCTATAAAATCAACTTTTAAAGCCATTAATATAGATGATATTTTTATGAAAGAAATATTCCACTTACATGGTATTCCAAAGGTTGTGATTTCTGATAGAGTTGTGAAATTTACTGGTAATTTTTGGAAATCCTTGTTTAAGGGTCTAGATACACAACCAAATTTTAGTACTGCTTATCATCCTCAAACGGATGGACAAATTGAAAGAACCAATCAAGTGTTAGAATATATGTTGTAAATGTATGTAATGGATAAACTAGGTAAATGGGAAGAGTATTTGCATTTAGTAGGATTTGCTTATAGTAATGGGTATCAAGCTTCATTAAAAATGAACCCATTTGAAGTTTTGTATGGTCGGAAATGCCGCACACCAGTGTCTTGGGATAACCCTGCTGACGAGATTGTTCAAGGACCACACGTGTTAAATGAGATGGAACAGATGGTGAAAGAGGTGCAACAAAACTTAAAAGTTTCCTAGGATCAACAAAAGAGTTATGCATATTTAAAAAGAACTCCAAGAGAGTTCAACGTTGGTGATCACGTATATCTAAAGGTAAAGTTGAAGAAGAGTTCTTTGAGTTTGGGAAGATGTTTCAAACTGGCACCAAGCCTATTGTGGACCTTTCGAAGTGTTAGCTAAGATAGAACCAATAGCCTATCAACTTGCACTTCCCCCTAACATAAAAGAACACGGTATATTTCATGTCTCATTACTGAAAAATATATACATGATGCTAATTATAGAATTGAATGGAATGTGATTCACGTAGAACCCGAGGGAGAGTTATAGGCCGAACATTTCCGCATCCTATACGGGAGGGAACTTATGCTATAGAATATAGCCATCTTTCAAATAAAATTGCAATGAAAGCATTACATCCCTGAGGAGGCGACTTGGGAAATGGAGGATAAAATGTGAAAAGGATATCCCTCAATGTTCTGGAATGAGAAAGGGAGATCAGACTAAAAAAAACACCGAGGACGGTGTTAAGAATAAGGGGGGGAGAAATGTAATACTCCCATGGAATTGCTTTTATTTTTAGATTTTGAGAATTATTAAAAACTAAAAAACTCAAGGTGACATTTGCACAAAAAGAAACTATTTTTTTTAATATATTTTTATATAAATAAAAGGAAATGACACTTGGAGAATTCAGCTGCATGAGACACCACCATGGAACAAGAGAACATGTGTAAGTAAGATATAGAAATATTTACCAATCAAATCCAATATAAAACTCAATAACCAGACAATATCATAAGTCATAGGGATTTATGGATTGATTGGGGATTTGATTGGGATGGAATAAGACCTGGGAAAAATCTATATATATTGGTGCACTAGAATAGCACGCGATGCTGTGTTGTGCATGCGGAAATGATGATGAGTGCATGTGTTGAGTGTTTTAAGTATATCATTTAACTTATTACGGGGTGAAAGTGCCGTGTGGAAGTTTTTGCTTGTTGTTCTAAGGTGCATGGTGGTTATCTAGCTCGCGGGTGGAGTTGAGCTAGTTGTGGAGATACTTTGTTATATGGTTGGGAGGAGCTGATTCTCTAAGTAGCTATCTTCCATATTATTTTCTCAAGTATTTTCGAATTTATGGGCTAGATTGCGTAGAATATTGACATCTATGTTTTTTATGGATTTTTTACTCATGTATGAAGTAAGAATCTTTGCATTTAATAACGATAAACCTAGTTCATCAAGGATCTGTACTTTTCAAATCTTAGTTACAAAACGAGTCTTCATTTCCTTTGCTCGACCTACATTGGTATGTGGGCAATCATAACGAAATCAAAAATATGTATCTAACTTGGATTTATTAAGACGCTTGGGATTTACCAACCTATTTAATTTTGATATGTGGTTTTAGATCCAATCTATGATTGAGTTATACTCGTTTTTTTTCCAAAATCAGAGTTGATACCCAACCATTTTATGTTTGCATTGATTTTTCCAAATCATTGGAATTACATAAATATTTTAATGCAGATCATCATCTATATGACCCATCTTTCGGGTAAATCTTGAATATCCCTTTTGTTGGATTTGTTATATACAATTTTTTTTCTTAACTCAGATGGTTTTCCAAATCGAGTTATGTATGCGTTTGGAAGATCCAATATCGGTGACATTCCAATCCTATGTTGGTGGTTATAGATCAATTTTGTGCTCTGTACTTATGTTTGAACTTGGATCTAAGAATTTCAAGCCCGTGATGGCGTTTACATCTGAAATTTGTTTATTCTCTTGATTGTTTTCTGATGTTAAGCATTGTGGCATGCGTTTTATATTTCAGTGGAGACCGATCTATGTAATTTCTATCTGTATGCATGGATCCCGATCTCTACAAACCGCAGTCTACATGCCTTATAGTTTTCATGTAAATCTTCGACATATTGTGGACTGGGTGGGACTGTGTTATCTAATCTGTGGAATTGTGTATCCTTTTATCACGTGTTCTTTTGGGTGGTGATCTAATCCATGGTTTTTGCATCCTGTTCAGTTGTAATTCAGTTGTGTTATGTTTTCTTTTAATTTTTTTTAACTAATAATTCCAACTATAGATGAGGATTCGATACTTTTACTTTAATTCGAGTTCTCAGAACTCTCGGTTCCGCGACATTATGAACTTTCTTTTTTTTTCTTATTCGACGACCGATTTTTTCTTGTAGGCGGTTCGCCTTGTTAACCTATAGTTAATCTAGAATAAGTTTTTCAAGTTTTTCTTAGAAGGTTTAACGAGCAAGTAATTATTATTAGCATATGAGGAAAGTGTAGTTGTGAACCTTCGTTGAAATATTACTTAGTAAGTTAAAAACTTCTAATGTTGTTTCATCGGATGGTAGGTTAAGTTCTTTTTATATAAATTATGAAATGTATTTACATTCATTAAAACTTATAATTGTTTTAAGAGAGTAAATTCTATATTAGTTATAAATTAGTTTAAAAAAGAGATTAGTTTATAATTTATGAAATGTATTAGCATTATATTTGTTTCTTGGGACGGTAGGTTAAGTTTTTTTTGCATATATAAATTATGAAATTTATTTGCATTCATGAAAACTTATAATTGTTTTAAGAGAGTAAATACTATATTAGTTATGAATTAGTTTAAAAAGGATATTAGCATTTACAGTTGTTACAAAAGTAAATATTACATTTGTTATAAATTAGGTTATAAAAGATATTAGTTTATAATTTATGAAATGTATTAGCATCCATTAAAATTTATAGTTGTTTTAAGAAAGTAAATACTCTTATGAATTAGTTTAAAAAGGAGATTATTATATATAATTTATGAAATGTATTAGCATCCATTAAAATTTATAGTTGTTTTAAGAAAGTAAATACTCTTATGAATTAGTTTAAAAAGGAGATTATTATATATAATTTATGAAATGTATGTGTATATTATAAAAAGGTGTTGTGGTATATGTTAATAAAAGAATATTTTGTACTATGTGATAGATTTAAAACTGTTAGAATATAATCCGTAGGGATTATATATTGTAAATAAATAAATAAAGAATAGGAAGCTAAACAGTTACGTAGGAATATGGATAGGCTGGTCGGAATCTCAACCACTGCCTGAAATGTATAAATATATGCATTGGCATTGGAATAATATTGAATCAGGAGTTATACCTATCAGTGGTATTAGAGCTTGGCTGTTTGCCATAACTCCTGTTGTTTTGGCGTTCTGCATTTCTGCCCCGTGCATAGTCTGCGCCCTCCTAGTTGCCAGACTGCTCACTCATTTTCCTCAGTCTGTAGATTGCATGCATTGGTGCATGCCGGGCTGCTCTAACGCTCCACTCAGCCCCATCCATCCTTTGCGTGAAGTAATAATCCCTGTGATGGTCCCAGCCATAACTCTTACATGCTCAGCCATGGCATTTTGCCATCTTGTTCGCCATTCTGTTGTGTGTGCTGCTTGTTATGTGATGAGAACCGTGGAGTGTTGTGAGCTGTGACTGTATGCTGGGTATTGAAGAAGAGACTGCTTCCTGTAGTGGAGACTGCTGCCTGCGTGTGACTATGTTGATATCTCTTGATATCTGCGTCCTGTTCAAACAATATAAGTTCTCTGCAAAAGTTGTGAGATATATTGTGGTTTTCTTATGTATTTTGAGATGCAACCTCCATCTTCTATTATTCTTGTAACTCACTGCTCTATTCATGTAACTCACTGCTACAAATAATATGGACCGGGCTCTATATCTTTGTCCGCTCCTTCACGATCGCAGTCGGATGCTCTCGGGTCTCCACGGCTGGAACAGTCTGAGTTGGATATTATGTCGAGGAGCGGAATCGAAATGGCGCCGGTCGGGGAGAGGCGCTGAGGCGTTGGCGCGAGGTGGAGAGAATAAAGAGAGGGATTCCGAGGTACGGCAAGATCATATCCTTGGCTAAAAGTGAGGAAGAAGGGGTCGTTCTTCTCATGACCCTGTTCTGTGGCGTTGCCTCCTGTTAAAGGCTTTTGTGCAGATTGAACTACATCTTCAAAGATTTAATTACAGCTTTCAAACAAACACCATATAATCTCTTCTTCAAATAATAGTCTGCCGGTAACGAGGGACGACTCCACAAGGTAACGAAGAAAATTTCTCACCCAGTCTACCTGATCTGCCGTCATAATACCTAACCCTAATTCTGCATAGCTTCAACGATTTCTACATTATTCTATTTCAAACATTTGTTTGAGATTACCTTGTACACTTGCGTAGAGTTTGGTTGAAACATCTTGAATATATGCTGCAAAGTTGAATGGGATGGTCGATGTTCAGTTGATTTAAGAATTTGCAAAGAGCCTACTAAAGACTCACAGCTATTCATTTGCATGAAGAACTGAAGCCTTGATATGCTGCTGCGATTTTCTGAAGAGAAGTAACCATTTTGTTGTTGTTGCGATAACAACTTGAGTGACTGAAGAATGATGGTGAAATACACGCCCTTTCTCAAGTGCATTGAGGACTGCGTGTGTTGAGAAGACGTTGTGTTGATGAGCGAACACTCTCATACATTTGCATGAAGCTGTGCACCATCACATATATTCAGCGTTTGCTATTTTCAGGTCTGGAAAACTACCTGATTGAAGGGGTTGTGAAGACTGAATGCACAGAGGTAATTTTTTATATTGCTTGGTGAAAATGCAAAACCCTAATTTTTGACTTAATTCTTGTACATGGAGTGCGATTCATAAGGCAGTTGTATGAGCCCGAGAGTGCATTTGATTAGCTCGTGGCTTATGATCAATGTATGTTGCATTGAATACTTAATTGTTGGAGCTGAGAGTTGAGGCTCGTCCTCCTCCTCCATGTACTGCTACGACCTCCAATATAACTGCAATTTTTCTCTGTGAAGAATCCAAGTGAAGCTAGGTGCTCTTGATGTGTACCTTCTTTTAAGTTTAAACGTAATTATTTAGCTGCATGGACCTAAGTCAAAGCCTGGAGATGTTTTGATATAAGATCATCATTACTTCTGTAATTAAATTGTGAAGTATACTGTCGTTTGAAGTTTGCAAAGAGCTATATTCGAGAGTCGAGACTACCTATGTCACTATCATTACTGCTGTAGTTAAATTGTACAGTATATTGTTGCAACCTGCACTATTCTGCTGCTAGACTTTTTGTAAACAAAGCTTAAATCTCATAAGAAACAAGGATATTGAATGTAATAACACTCTAGAGCCACTTAGATAGTGTTGCAGACTTATTCTAAGTAGCTGCATAATTATTTGTAGTAGGCTGCATAATCATTTTGTATCTTGTAAAGCAACGGGATCTTAATCCTGCATCCCATATTTTTCTTTCAAGCATTCTGCAAGTTGCAGGTTCCAAATTAAAGATGCACTCTTTTGCATCTATTGTTGGCGATGCCACTCTCTCTGGCAAAGATCATCCCAAAGGAGAAAGCAGCAAGAGAGGCAGAGGAAGAAGAAACTTCAGAGGCAGAGGGGGCAGAAACAAAAGATTAGATTTGCAGTGCAAGCATTGTGGAAATACTGGGCACACATCATATCAGTGTTGGGCTTCATGGGACTCCATCAAAGACAAGCATAACCAGAAGAAAGATGACAGTAAAAATCAAGATGCTAGTAAAACTTCTGATTCTGCTCATTGTATCGTTGCACATTGTAATCTTGGAATTAATGAAATAACTTCACTTTCATCTTACAAAGATTGTTGGCTGCTTGATACTGGTGCAACATCACACATGACATTTAGAAAAGATTGTTTTGAAGAACTTAATGAAACAATAGATGGCATAGTTTACTTTGCAGATAAGTAAAGTATTAAACCAAAAGGAATGGGCACCATTCGATTGAAGATGCCTGGATTTCCTGATTTCTTGTTGAAGAACGTTCTTTATCTTCCAGAGTTGCAGAGAAGCCTGTTGTCCATGGTGGAAATTCGACAGCAAGGCCATTCCATCCACATGTTTGATGGAATCGTTGAAATAAGAAAGTCCTCTCACAACCAAGTCATCATGACTGGATACAAAGATGGAAAGCTACTAAAGCTCAAGGGTTCATCCGCAAGATTTCAAAACTATGCCTACCTCTCTCAGCATGGAGAAGGTAATATGTCATCTAGCTCATTGTGGCATGCAAGATTTGGTCATCTAAATTATAACAGTCTTCGTTTGTTGAGAAAGAATGGTGTATTTGGTTTGCCCACCATTCCTAAAGAGAAGAACAAGTGTGATGCATGTATATTAGGGAAACATAGTAAGCTGCCATTCCATGAATCTAATTTCAGAGCAAGTAGGAAATTAAAATTAGTGCATTCTGATTTATGTGGCCCAATGCCAACTCCTTCAGCAAATGGGAATAAGTATTTTATGACATTTGTTGACGACTACTCAAGAATGTGCTGGATTTACTGTTAAGAGACAAAATCAGAAGAATTTCAAACATTCAAAGACTTTCATGCATTGATAAAAAAACAAGCACAATAAAAAATTGGTACACTTCGTACTGATAATGGAAAAGAATACACTTCAAATGCTTTTGAAAATTATCTTCGCCAACATGGAATTGCACATCAGACTGCAGTTCCCTACAATCCTCAACAAAATGGTGTAGCAGAGAGAATGAATAGAACCATAATGAATATGGTTCGCTCAATGATGTTTTTCAAGAATGTAAAACTAATGTTTTGGGGTGATGCAGTGAAATGTGCAGCCTATTTGAGAAATAGAAGTCCCTCAAATGCTCTCGATGACAAGACTCCACATGAAATGTGGTTTGGCCATCTCCCTTCAGTCAGGCATCTCAGAGTTTTTGGTTCCACCTGTTATGCCTTGATTCCAAAGGAGCAAAGAAGCAAGCTTGGTGCTCGAAGCAGAAAATGCATCTTCCTAGGGTACGAAGAATACTCCAAGGCATATCGTTTGTATGATGAGGTAAACAAGAAATTTGTTATTTCCAGAGATGTCATTTTTCTTGAGACTAGTTAATAAAAATGACCAGTCCATTGAGAGACAGCTTGATCATTTGGAAAGTTATCCTCATCCAAAGACATATTCTGAAAATGAATATGAAATTCCAAACCTTGAAGGGGGGATTCCTATTTTGGATCAACCTTTGGAATTTCCATATGAAGCACGAACTCCCCCGCATGAAGAACATAATATTAAAACATTATGTTTTAATGGATCAACCTTTCATATATTAAAGCATATTATGTTTTAATGGATCAACCTTTGGAATTTTCATATATTTAATTTGAAAATTATTTATGTTTTCCAAAAAATTATTTTTTCATCTAATTAAATTAAATAAAAAATACCTTATTTAATAAAATATATTCTTGAAAATAACTGCTTCTAAAACCACTCAAATTGAAAATTGATATGTCCCCATTTTTAATTGAAAATTTATGTGTCCCCACATTTTTTTTTCTTAGAACTTATTTTAGTGAACTTTTCTTAGTTGCTGGTGAGACAATTGGTGGTGTATCGTATGGTATATAATATTATATATTGCAACCATTAAATATCATCCTTTTTAATACACATAACTTAGTAAATAAGAATATTCTCACTTCGTTGAAATCATGTGGACACCAAAAAAAGAATTGTTTTAAAAGTTTGTTTAATGTCGTTCACCTACCCAGTTCCGAAATAAAAACTCTATCAGAAATTACATTTATCAATAGAATAATTGTTTATGATGGATCGAGATATTATTTAAAAAGCTAATGCGGATACATACTTTTAAACTGAAAGCAAAGAGTTATGAGCTGAGCAATTTTCAACATCTGGGAGCGTTCTTTCACTGCTATGGATTGCGTATGGAGGTGATAGAGCAAGCAAAAACTGCAACTGAAATAGAGACGACGCTAATGGAAGTAGGCATTCGCCCTTTGTCATTCCTCAGAAACATGGCTTCCAATATCGGACAACTGTTTATTACTATGTAACTGCTCAAAATTAACTGTAGAGCCATCCTCTCAAAAGCCGGGTACCCTTCCCGCAGGATTCGTGCCAATCCACCAAGCAACGATATCAAGTTTATTAGTGCCAAAGTTGCTGGTGGAACAAACAGAGCAGAGGTCACACCAAACTCGAACATTTCATTCTCGAATCTTTTGGCTGCTTCTCTGTCCACTACTTTGCTAGTTACCTCGAACCCTACGTTCGATA
>LPNX010731301.1:49869-60265 GCA_001517045.1 Pseudotsuga menziesii | reverse complement strand
CTAGTTCTGAAACAAACACCACAATCCAAGGCCAATAACCTTCACTCGGCATATACTTAACGCGATAGTATGTGAGACCGATTATTGCAGCAAAGTAGATGCAGGCATAAAGTCTGTATATCAAGGAGTTAATCTCGAGTGTAGTATACAGAGAAAGGTCGTAGGACTCCATGGGCAGCTTGCCTAACTCTCAAAGACAGAGTGTCTCCTATTTTGATGTTTATTGCTCCTGGCTTTGTGGTTGCTTTAAACTGAATTCTTTCCATGGCCATTCTGATCAAGCACCAGGATCCACTTGCCTTTACATGTTATTTCTTTTTAGATAGAAACAAAAGATTTGTCGTGAGGTACAGGGATTTTCTATAAATGATTTGTGGCTAACATTTAAAACGATGCAATTTCATCGATCATTAAATTTTATATTTTTATCTGTGTTCATAATCCAGACAATCCATACCAGCTCATAATGAGAATTATTTTTCATAAGTTGCCCGGGACATACCTATATTGGTCAAATTTGCCGGTTTGGTCACTTGTCTATCGGCCGGTCTTTATTTATTTATTTATTTATAAAAGTTTTCTTAATTAAATTCTTCCACAGCACTACCTCGCTCTCATTTAGGTTTTTATTATTTTTTTAAGTATGGAACAGTAATATAACATGATCCCAAAATTATATTTAACAGTCTGTAAGTCAGATATACCAATAACTTGTGATTTGGCAGGGACAGAGAAGTCCAGATAAACTTCCAGAGACGTCTAAATGAACAACCCCACCTCTTCATTTATGATGTGACAAATTTATGATGGGAACATTTTTTATTGTTTGCCACTCCCCCTCGCAGCCACTAGATGTTCTTTCTCCTTGGAACAGACTAATCCTCTTGTCTTATTCTCTATGATGTAATTTCCTTTGGGCGAGTGTTTTTCAATGCCCTTTGATTCTTAATAAGAATATCAAGGTCATGCTTTTTCTACCTGAAAAAAAAACCCCACCTCTTCATTTAAATTTTTATTACTAACACCAATTATTTATATAGATTATCAGTTATTTTTCTTTATTTAGAAATGTAGAGAGGACAATTTAACATTGTGAAAATAAAGATGACCGTTCAACAAAGACATCAATAAAGAAACACAACAAGATAAAAAAAAAAACATAGCAATCATGCTTCCAAACTATCAGAATTATTTCTCTTTATTTAGAAATCAGTTAGTTCTCTTTATTTAGAAATGTAGAGAGGACAGTTTAAAGTTGCGATTCAAATAAGGATTACCCTCAACAAAGGCATCAATAAAAAAACACAACAAGATAAAAAAGAATAGCAATCATTCTTCAAACCATCCAAACTACATTCCAATAAAGAGAATTTTAATAAAAATAGTAATCATCCTATAAACCATATATAAACCATTTGATAAAAATAAAAGTAATAAAAGTAGTAATCATCCTATAAACCATTCAAACTATATTATAATTTAATATAAACCATTCAAACTATATTATAATTTAATATAAATACTAGTATATTTATATAGTTTATAGTTATATTATGTTAATTTGAGAGATAGTTATGAAATGGAAGATAATGTGGAATTATATTTTTATTTTTCATATTCTTTAGTTAAACTAGTTTTATTGTGAGTTAGCCATGCTTAGCTACATGTTATCAGTGACATTCTTTTTGCTATCCATTTATCAACTATTTCAAATTTTGAAGACTACCATACAATCAATTTTACACTTGTCTCATCCTTATCTGTAGATAAAAAAAACATAAACTTTAATCCACCCCAAATCTCAAATAAAAACATCTATCCACTTATTAATTAATTTATTATTCTGGTTTATCCATTCTCTCTTACTAATTTTAACATAAACTGTTCATTAGCAATTAGAGACTCTCTCTCTTCTATTATTACAAGGTTATTAGCAGTGTTCACATTAAAAGTGATAAGGTTTGAAGAGCCTCTCGCGCAGTTCCTTTCACGAAGCTAACTTCCAATAATTCTCAAGTCCGACAATTCTTAAGTCTGTCTTATAATTAAAGGGTCAGTTTTTTTTATGTTTTCTAGTTCTTTCGCTTTTCGTAAAAGTCTGTATTCAATAATAATGACATCCTTGTAAAGATTCAGCTATATTTGTCTTCATATGGAAAGGAAAATATCTCGTATAGTCAGCAGTTGTGTCTTATAGACGTTTCCAAGATGATTTGATTTCTGCTTTTATTGTATTCGTATAGTCAGCACTTGTCTGTTATACACGTTTCCAAGATTATTTCATTTCCGCTTTTATTGTATTCGTATAGTCAGCACTTGTCTGTTATACACGTTTCCAAGATTATTTCATTTCGGCTTTTATTGTATTCAAGATTGACCGCAGTCTTGTCGTGTCTTATAGACGTTTCCAGGATTATTTGATTTCTGCTTTTATTGTATTCGTATAGTCAGCATTTGTCTGTTATACACGTTTCCAAGATTATTTGATTTCGGCTTTTATTGGGCGAAAAATATATTACATGTTATTGGGCATTAAATGGGACAGCCGTAGCACTGTGCACCGTTGAATCTTACTCTGGAAAGGATCCGACAAAACACAGTGAGACTGCCCTCGCATTAATACCCAATAGCATGTAATGTATTTTTGGCCCTTTTATTGTATTCAAGATTGACCGCAGTCTTGTCAAGACCATTAGCTATATATTTGGGAAGGAAGTAATCATGGTGTAGTCAATCATTGTGTGTAGCTAAAGTTAAAATCAATCAGTCTCATGGTCCACTCGACGCAACATGCCGCAAGGCCATCGTAGCCTGCGCCGCATGTGTTGCATCAAGTTAAGCCCTACTTAAATAAAAAGATTTAGTTTCTAATATGTTCATTGCTTATAAAAAGAGAGTACTACGTGTATGATGATCTCACGGCAAAATAGTGTTTAAATAAAGTTGTTTTTTTTTTTGTTAAAAAAAAAGAAGCAATCGTATAATATCCGGTATGGATGTGTAAGTGCGATTAATTTTTGACCATATTAATTTTTAAATTAAAATAACTAAACATAAAGAATAATTAATTTTATTTAGAAATGGGTTTTTAATATTTTTAATATTTACAATAGAGTTGAATTTTTTAAATTTAACCTCTGTTTACAAACATTTTATAAAGTTAAAAAAAATTATATATATAAAATATTTAATTTCATAAAAATAAAAAATCAACCTAATAAAAAACAAACTTATGAATTTATACTTTCACACATTTCGATAGGAAAACTATCCAAAATTCAAAAACATTTGCTCCCTCTACCAAATTGTGAGCCCGTTAACCATGAATAATTTTGGCTCTTTGATCTTCTTTTGGGATGACAAATTGCACATCAAACTTTTGTGGGAATGACAAATTAACTAAATTATTAATACTTTTGGTATTTAAAGTCCAGCTTGTTTTTGATCCCTTTGCTTTCTAGCTAGTTCAATTACAAATTAACTAAATTATTATTATTCTTGGTATTTAAAGTTCACCTTGATTTTTATCCCTTTGCTCTCTAGCTGGTTCAATTTGGTAAAGTTCAATGCCTATGCTGTCTTGTTTTCAGGGTGCAGAATTTTACTGAAATTCAACCTCTTTAATCATCAATCTTTTCACCATAGGTTGTTCTCCAAAGCATTCATTATATGTGATGTAGTGCATTTGCATCTTTTTTCTTTGTAGATTTTCATGACATTTTTTTCTTTGTTTGATAGGTTTTTTCAACTACTTCATCTGCTAATTCAAAATAGCCACCCATCATATGTTTTCACACATTTTATAATCTCACATAGATAGTCGTCTTTGCAGCTAAGACATCATAATCATTTTTCCCCACAAGGAAAAATCTAAGACTGGTTGTTGCTACTTAGAGCCATCTTCACTATCAGCGCTTCAAAGAAAATTTCCCTTCTTTTTCATTTCTTTTTCAAATTCGACCATTTTTTAAAAAACAAGTTTATAATGTTTTTATAATAGGAAAACTTTAAAAACATTTTGATATCAAAAAATAATTTTATATAATACCCTCACTTATACGATAAAGCATATGACATTATATGGAGATCACTTCAACCTCCAATTTCATGAAAAAAATCAACCTTATAATTAAGAAAACTCATGAATTTATTCTTTCACCTTTCTAGAGGGAAGACTTAACTAGCCAAAATTTAAAAAAAAAACGCCGACTCCACCAAATTGTGAGCGCGAAAACCATGAATAATTTTTCGCACTTAGATCTTCTTTTTGGGTGCAAAAAAAGGCACATCAAACTTTTTGTGGGGCCGACGAATTGAAAAAGTATCACTCCGGGTATTGTTTTTAGGGCATGAGATTTTTTTGAATTTCAACCACTCTTTTGTAGAAATGGAAGCTCTGATGCTGTGAAGAAATAGAGGCTTGATGCTATGTAGAAGCATATGATAAAGATCTATTTGCAAAGAAATCTCACAAACATGCACAAGGAAAATATACAGAAGAATAATGAGACTGAATACAAGAGAAGTGAATAATAGTAATTGACTATTGATCAAATGAATTGATGATTCATTAATGATGAAAATGACATTGTTAATACATCCTTATAAAGGAAAAATAGAGTTGCTCGAATACAACTCATGCTAGCTCACAAATCAGGCTTACTAAATATGATAAACCCCCATAGGTGACTAAATCACTTTCCAAATCTGTCAAGGAGCTCACGTATTGACTAAAGCATGAGTGAGTAATGATGAGCAATGGAAAGTATTGCTAATCATGGAATCTAGAGAGAAAATCATGGAGGATGAGTTGGTTACAAAAGATGTCACTTTCTAAGTTTGACTAGCTTTCCCTTATCTACTAAAAAGTAGGATAAAGTTGTCTAAAGGAAAAAAAAAGACAGTAAGGCACAATTTCCATTTTGCTAAGTCAATAAAGTTGGCATAATTTAACCAGAATCAATATAAAGGCACTCCTGGGGTAAATATGGCAAGTATTCACCAAGTCTTGCTAGTGCATGCCAACTACCTAGGCTAGTACATAGGAAATTAAGCAAAAATGATTAATTATTATTATCCTAAGTATGGGGTGGGTTTATAATATTGTAACACCCTCCTTTAATCCTTATTTTATGATGGGGCTTATATGAAATAACAAAATATATATATGTGCATATAGGGCCAAGTAAAAAGGCTATGGTCACCCTTTACAATTATTTATGTCCGGAAAGGTGAGGAAAAGACACAAAACAACATGGGGAAAATCCTCCCTCAAGAAAGGACAGAGGCATAAAATGAACAACGGATCTTCATTATGTACTTTTCTTCACTTTAATGAGTTGATTGAACTGTTTTGTGAATAAATTTATGAAGAAGTTGTAAACTCTATAATCATGCGCTAGAGTGTAGTATCAACAAGGAAGAAGAGAATAGACTCCTTGTAGCTCATCGTTTATATCTCCGTTACAAATTTTAATTCATTATAATTATATAACTAAAGAACAATTAATTCCAAATATATTTTTAATGATTTAGATTAACTTAATTACTTTTCAACAAATTATATCTCTCTTAAATCATTAAAAGTTGGATGAGAATAAAGTAAAAAGTTGAACGAGAATAAAGTAAATTGATATTTTTTCATAGATGTAAACTTATTTCATATATTAAGATAAAGGTGTTTTTGTTTTTTACAGTGTAATGATATAAACAAAGGTGTTTTTGTTTTTTACAATGTAATTGTATAAATAAAAGAAAAGAATATTTGTACTTCAAAGACATTAGTAAGTATTCAAGTAAGAAGTATGAAGATGTCTTTGAATTTATGGCATGCCCAAAAATGAGGAAGACAATTGCAAGTCTCTAAGAATGATTATGACATATATTAAGGTTATTAACATTTAGGATTTTTCGAAATATTTCTTGGAATATACATACTACACCTCTTTTGACAAGAGGAAACTTTCCATGGGTAAAGGTTAACTATTTTAATGTTTGTTTAAAACTGACAAAAGTTGGAAAAAGTTTGATAATAGGTGTTGCATAGCTTTTTGTGACCAAAAAATCATTGTTACCTAAACCAACCATCCATAGACATTACAAGCTTTAAATGTGGTGTGTGATTTATAAAATAGAACCCAGTTTAGTTTTAGATGTTATGTTTTTTAACATTTTTAGTTTTATTATTGCTATTTTTTTTCCCTTAGTTTTATTATTGCTATTTTTTTTCCCTTAGTTTTATATTTCAGTGGAGACCGATCTATGTAATTTCTATCTGTATGCATGGATCCCGATCTCTACAAACCGCAGTCTACATGCCTTATAGTTTTCATGTAAATCTTCGACATATTGTGGACTGGGTGGGACTGTGTTATCTAATCTGTGGAATTGTGTATCCTTTTATCACGTGTTCTTTTGGGTGGTGATCTAATCCATGGTTTTTGCATCCTGTTCAGTTGTAATTCAGTTGTGTTATGTTTTCTTTTAATTTTTTTTAACTAATAATTCCAACTATAGATGAGGATTCGATACTTTTACTTTAATTTGAGTTCTCAGAACTCTCGGTTCCGCGACATTATGAACTTTCTTTTTTTTTCTTATTCGACGACCGATTTTTTCTTGTAGGCGGTTCGCCTTGTTAACCTATAGTTAATCTAGAATAAGTTTTTCAAGTTTTTCTTAGAAGGTTTAACGAGCAAGTAATTATTATTAGCATATGAGGAAAGTGTAGTTGTGAACCTTCGTTGAAATATTACTTAGTAAGTTAAAAACTTCTAATGTTGTTTCATCGGATGGTAGGTTAAGTTCTTTTTATATAAATTATGAAATGTATTTACATTCATTAAAACTTATAATTGTTTTAAGAGAGTAAATTCTATATTAGTTATAAATTAGTTTAAAAAAGAGATTAGTTTATAATTTATGAAATGTATTAGCATTATATTTGTTTCTTGGGACGGTAGGTTAAGTTTTTTTTGCATATATAAATTATGAAATTTATTTGCATTTATGAAAACTTATAATTGTTTTAAGAGAGTAAATACTATATTAGTTATGAATTAGTTTAAAAAGGAGATTAATTTATAATTTATGAAATGTATTAGCATTTACAGTTGTTACAAAAGTAAATATTACATTTGTTATAAATTAGGTTATAAAAGATATTAGTTTATAATTTATGAAATGTATTAACATCCATTAAAATTTATAGTTGTTTTAAGAAAGTAAATACTCTTATGAATTAGTTTAAAAAGGAGATTATTATATATAATTTATGAAATGTATGTGTATATTATAAAAAGGTGTTGTGGTATATGTTAATAAAAGAATATTTTGTACTATGTGATAGATTTAAAACTTTATATAAGTTTTAACCTTCCTTAAAAAGAAAATGTTATATTGTATGAGTTATGAAATAAAATGTTTTTGTTTTAAGGAAAAAATATGTTGGTGTATTTTTGGGTTTGTGATAGTTTTTTATTTAAAAATCTTGTGTAGTGTGTTTTATTATGTTTAATGTTGAAAAAGTAACAAGAGCTATACACACTATTCATCCTATTTTTGTTAAATATATAATTATAGGTATTGGCTTTTTGATAATTAATTATTGATATTTTATCATTTTTATCATTTTCAAATAGACTTCACTTTTCATAGAATAATTTTTTATATATACTTAAAAAGTCCATTATTTTTAAGGAATTACTTTAAAAAATTAGTTTATATTTAATTAGATTAAATATGAATAAATAGAAATGTAACTCTAACATTTTTTCAAATATCATATATTAAAACATAATATGCTTAAAATAATAAGATTACCATTAAAATGTATTTTCAAATATCATATAAAATGTCATCTAATTAAAACGACTACTCAATTTTTTTTTCAAATATCCTATAAAACATTATATAATTACTACATATTATTACTCAAACTTGTTATTCTATATAATTGGCAAGAGATAAAGTGTTGTAAACTTGTTCATGCTTTTGTTTTTTAACCCTCAATTATATGTTTTTATGTTATGCTATTGTTCTTGTAATTTGTTTTTAGATAAGTTTTTTTAATTTTTCAAATATCCTATAAAACATTATATAATTAGGACTTATTGTTACTCAAATTTGTTATTCTATATAATTGGCCAAAGATAAAGTGTTGTAAATTTGTTCATGCTCTTGTTTTTTACTCTCAATTATATGTTTTTAATGCTATGGTATATTGTTCTTGTGATTTATTTTTAGATAAGTTTTTTTAATTTTGTTTTCAAGACTTCTCTTATTTTTAAATAAGCATTTTAAATTATATATATATTATTGTCATTTTTTACTTTCTAGATGACATATGATAAAGAGTTTGTGTCAAATTTATTTAAATTATGTCAATTTTGAATATTTTGTTTAAATTATGTTAATTTTGAATATTCTGTTTAAATTATAAATTATTTTTAGAAAATGTATCATATTTTTCATTAAAATTAGTTTAAATATATAAATTGTATATTGAGAGATGTTTGTTTTTTGAAGCTATTTTTATGTTTTGGAAGAATTAGAGATTATATACCATTGTTAGAAAATATATATTTAAAATTAGGTTACATGTATTTGGCTATATTCTTTAAATGTAATAAACTTCAATTCAAGTTTTTTTAAGTGTTGATTAAGTTTAATATGATTGAAATAATGATAACCATCATTGTCAATTTTGTAGCTAGAACGTGTATAATGAAGATGAATTTATTTTCTGATAAGGCTCTTGTGTTTTCTAATTGTTGGTATTTGGAATTTCTTTTGTGTGTTACATAATAATTTGAAAATTATTTATCTTTTCCAAAAAAGTATTTTTTCATCTAATTAAATTAAATAAAAAATACCTTATTTAATAAAATATATTCTTGAAAATAACGGCTTCTGAAACCACTCAAATTGAAAATAGATATGTCCCCATATTTAATTGAAAATTTATATGTCCCCACATTTTTTTTTCTTAGAACTTATTTTAGTGAACTTTTCTTAGTTGCTAGTGAGACAATTGGTGGTGTATCGTATGGTATATAATATTATATATTGCAACCATTAAATATGATCCCTTTTTAATACAAATAACTTAGTAACCAAGAATATTCTCACTTCGTTGAAATCATGTGGACACCAAAAAAAGAATTGTTTTAAAAGTTTGTTTAATGTCGTTCACCTACCCAGTTCCGAAATAAAAACTGTATCAGAAATTACATTTATCAATAGAATTATTGTTTATGATGGATCGAGATATTATTTAAAAAGCTAATGCGGATACATACTTTTAAACTGAAAGCAAAGAGTTATGAGCTGAGCAATTTTCAACATCTTGGAGCGTTCTTTCACTGCTATGGATTGCGTATGGAGGCGATAGAGCAAGCAAAAACTGCAACTGAAATAGAGACGACGCTAATGGAAGTAGGCATTCGCCCTTTGTCCTTCCTCAGAAACATGGCTTCCAATATCGGACAACTGTTTATTACTATGTAACTGCTCAAAATTAACTGTAGAGCCATCCTCTCAAAAGCCGGGTACCCTTCCCGCAGGATTCGTGACAATCCACCAAGCAACGATATCAAGTTTATTAGTGCCAAAGTTGCTGGTGGAACAAACAGAGCAGAGGTCACACCAAACTCGAACATTTCATTCTCGAATCTTTTGGCTGCTTCTCTGTCCACTACTTTGCTAGTTACCTCGAACGCTACCTCCGATACGCCAAGCATCTTGCAAACAACTTGGATTAAAGCAAACAGATTGGCTGACACGCCTTTTATCATCCACATTCTCTGTTCGTTCAACCAACTCTTAAACGAACCCCCGATCCACAGAAACTCAATCAGACTGTACCCATATGCAGATAGTGCTAACGATGCAAAGAGGATGAACCATGGATTTGAAACCTTTCCATTGGCCACATACATAGAGTCATTAGTAACGGAAAAGAGGACTCCCAAATGACATTCTATTTGATTTGTTCTTGCTTTGTCAAGTACAAATATAGAAATATTGATCAGGGAAAATACCTTGGGAAATAGTGATACTCCGTTTAGCATGAAGAGCGCAGGAATTAAACCGTAGCAAAGTATGTATGAAGAAGACGGAGCCCATAGACAGAACACACCGTAGGACATTCTCTGGGCTATTCTTGTCCGTTGAATCCCATAAACGTATGGGCAAAACTTACTCAAAAAAAACTCTAGGAAATCGGCGCTCCATCTTTTGATTTGAATGAGTGTATCATTCAAGTTGACAGGCGCGCCACCCAAAAAGGCTTTGCGGCTTGGAGTGTAGTAAATAGATTTCCAGCCTCTGGACTGAATAACAAAACCTGTCAATGTATCTTCTACTGCACAGCCGTAAATCATACCAACCTGCAATT
>LPNX010731301.1:4889-49614 GCA_001517045.1 Pseudotsuga menziesii | reverse complement strand
TCCCGCATAAGGCATCCCGACGGTGAATGCATCCAGTGCCTGCGTATATTGGACCATCAACACCATCCATTCCTTTAAATTGGATCTGCAGGTGAAGGTTTCCAGGTTAGGTTTTAATAACTACATGGTTGCATAACTTAGTATAGTAAACGCCAAAGGTGCATATAATACTCACACCGCGAATTCTCAAGTGAGTGTTTGCGTAGAGATCGTTCTTTGTGATGCCGTAGAAACATTGAGGAAATTGGACGTAGGCGAACTGTTGACCTGTTTTGGGATCCATAAAAAAACACATGGCTTGACGGAGCGCTTCAGAATTGTTGGTGTACATGTCACAATCAAGAGTCAGAATGAAGGGAGCATTGCTCATTACACCAGAGACTCGAATCTGCCAACATTTATACAAATTACTTTCTCTAATCTTCAGCAACCTTAATAAGATCATATTTCTAAACATATTAATAATCGATTGCTTACTTGGTAATTAGAACAGTAGACATACAATTATTACCAGAACATTAAGAGCACCGGCCTTGTAATTGTGGGGAATTCCAGGTCTCTTTTCACGAGAGACATATATGAGATTCGGCAGATCATTCCCCTGAATATCGCTGTCCTTTCCTTTCTCTAGTAAAATCTGCAGTTAATTCATAGATCAGAAGACTCCATTAACAAACATATAAGCAGAAATTTCAATATGATAAGACTGGTGATGACCTAGGAGTCAATAAGATGGATGACCTGAAGTATACTGGGATGATCTCGCGAAGTGCTTCCTGAAGTCCAGTCATTGAAGCCCTTGTGTTGTTTCTGTTTGTCCTCTGGAACACTGCCCATCTCCAGAACGTTGTTGACACAATCCTTCAATTCCAAGTACATTTCCTGATCGAAATAATCAAACAAAACAAACCAACGTATATAAACCAAATAGAATACGTGCAGCAAGTTAAAAACAAATGTACAACTTTTGAATTCCTACTCCCTTACCTTCATATTTTCCCATTCTGTTTTGAAGGACAGATTCTGATTTTCCAGAGCATAAGCATTTGAGAAATATGCCTCTGGAGATCTGTCTTGAATGGAGTACTTATAGCAAAATGGAAGCCAAATCTTTGCAAAACGTGAAGCTTCCAAGAGAGCATAAAAGGTAAGCGGAGATCCTCCATCATCAGAAACATAACAGGACAGTTTTCCTACAGGATAATCTAGAGCCAGTGCGGACAATACTGTATTTATAACAGTCAGTGGAGGTTCTTTGATAGGATCAGCCGTGCATACAAATATATCCACAGGCGGTAGATCGCTCTCAAACCTATCCGTTTACACCGAGCAATTAAAATTCATTTGACACATCTGTGAAGACTTTGGATATGATAATCACATTAAGTTGCGCGTGTACTTGAGAATATATGAGAAATGAAATTACCTCTCAGAGAGTCTTTCGGGGAAGACTTTTCGCTCAACAAGGCGCCACCTGAAGCCCTGCTCTAAAATCCAACCGTAGGCGAACCCTAGTTCTGAAACAAACACCACAATCCAAGGCCAATAAGCTTCACTTGGCATATACTTAACGCGATAGTATGTGAGACCGATTATTGCAGCAAAGTAGATGCAGGCATAAAGTCTGCATATCAAGGAGTTAATCTCCAGTGTAGTATACAGAGAAAGGTCGTAGGACTCCATGGGCAGCTTGCCTACCTATCTAAGACAGAGTGTCTCCTATTTTGATGTTTATTGCTCTTGGCTTTGTGGTTGCTTTAAACTGAATTCATTCCATGGGCATTCTTATCCATCACCAGGATCCACCTGCCTTTACATGTTATTTCTGTTTAGATAGAAACAAAAGATTTGTCGTGGGGTACAGGGATTTTCTAACCGTAATCTAACATGATTTCAAAATTATATTTAATAGTTTGATTCCAAAACTATATTTAATAGTTTGTAAGGCAGATATACCAATAATTTGTGACTTACGTCCAAATAGACTTCCAAAAACTTCTAAATGAACAACCCCACCTTTTCATTTAATTTTTTATTACTAACACTAATTATTTATATATAGATTATCAGTTATTTTTCTTTATTTAGAAATGTAGAAAGAACAGTTTAACATTGGCATCAATAAAGAAACACAACAAGATAAAAAAAAACATAGCAATCATTCTTCCAAACTATCAGAACTACTATCAGTTATTTCTCTTTATTTAGAAATGTAGAGAGGACAGTTTAACCTTGTGAAAATAGGGATGACCCCTCAGCAAAGACATCAATAAAAAAAACACAACTAGATAAAAAAAAATAGCAATCATTCTTCAAACCATCCGAACTACATTCTAATAAAGAGAATTTTAATAAAAATAGTAATCATATAAAACATTTGATAAAAATAAAAGTAGTAATCATCTTATAAATCATTTAAACTATATTTTAATATAAATATTAGTATATTTACATAGTTTATAGTTATATTATGTTAATTTGAGAGATAATTATGAAATAGAAGACATTGTGGAAATATTTTTTTATCTTTTATATTCTTTAGTTAAACTAGTTTTACTGTGAGTTAGCCATGCCTAGCTACATGTTATCAGTGATTCTTTTTGCTATTCATTTATCAACTATTTCAAATTTTGAAGACTACCATACAATCAATCTTACACTTGTCTCATCCTTATCTGTAAATAAAAAAACATAAACTTTAATGCACCCCAAATCTCAAATAAAAACATCTATCCATTTATTAATTAATTTATTATTTTGGTTTACCCATTCTCTCTTACTAATTTTAAGATAAACTGTTCATTAGCAATTAGAGACTCTCTCTCTTCTATTATTACAAGGTTATTAGCAGTGTTCACATTAAAAGTGATAAGGTTTGAAGAGCCTCTCGCGCAGTTCCTTTCACGAAGTTAACTTCCAATAATTCTCAAGTCCGACGATTCTTAAGTCTGTCTTATAATTAAAGGGTCAGTTTCTTTGATGTTTTCTAGTTCTTTCACTTTTCGTAAAAGTCTGTATTCAATAAAAATGACATCCTTCTAAAGATCCAGCTATATTTGTCTTCATATGGAAAGGAAAATTCATCGTATAGTCAGCAGTTGTGTCTTATAGACGTTTCCAAGATTATTTCATTTCTGCTTTTATTGTATTCTTATAGTCAGCACTTGTCTGTTATACACGTTTCCAAGATTATTTCATTTCGGCTTTTATTGTATTCAAGATTCACCGCAGTCTTGTCGTGTCTTATAGACTTTTCCAGGATTATTTGATTTCTGTTTTTATGGGCAATCCTTATTTACTGGACAGACTTTCCCTCGGGAAGGGAGCCTGTCCAATGGACACTGTCGGATTTTTAGGAAAGGGGAGCCTGTCCAATGGACACTATTGGATTAGAAATCCGACGGTGTCCATTGGACAGGGTCCCCTCCCGAGGAAAAGTCTGTCCATTATATAAGGCGCTCCCTGCAGTTATTGTATTCATATAGTCAGCACTTGTCTGTATACGTTTCCAAGATTATTTCATTTAGGCTTTTATTGTATTCAAGATTGACCCTAGTCTTGTCGTTTCTTATAGACGTTTCCAAGATTATTTGATTTCTGCTTTTATCGTATTCGTATAGTCAGCACTTGTCTGTTACACACGTTTCCAAGATTATTTCATTTCGGCTTTTATTTTATTCAAGATTGACCGCAGTCTTGTCAAGACCATAAGCTATATATTTGGGAAGGAAGGAATCATGGTGTAGTCAATCATTGTGTCTAGCTAAAGTTAAAATCAATCAGTCTCATGGTCCACTCGACGCAACATGCCGCAAGGCAGGCCATCGTAGCCGGCGCCGCATGTGTTGCATCAAGTTAAGCCCTACTTAAATAAAAAGATTTAGTTTCTATTATGTTCATTGCTTATAAAAAGAGAGTACTACGTGTATGATGATCTCACGCCAAAATAATGTTTAAATAAAGTTGTTTAAAAAAAAAAAAAGCGCGATTAATTTTTGACCATATTAATTTTTAAATTAAAATAACTAAACATAAAGAATAATTAATGTTATTTAGAAATGGGTTTTTAATATTTACAATTGAGTTGAATTTTTTAAATTTAACCTCTTTTTACAAACATTTTATAAAGTTTAAAAAAAACTAAAAAAAATTATATATATAAAATATTTAATTTCATAAAAATAAAAAATCAACCTAATAAAAAACAAACTCATGAATTTAAAATTTCACACATTTCGATAGGAATGACCACTATCCAAAATTCAAAAACATTTGCTCCCTCTACCAAATTGTGAGCCCGTTTACCATGAATAATTTTGGCTCTTTGATCTTCTTTTGGGATGACAAATTGCACATCAAACTTTTGCGGGAATGACAAATTAACTAAATTATTATTACTCTTGGTATTTAAAGTCCAGCTTGTTTTTTGATCCCTTTGCTTTCTAGCTGGTACAATTACAAATTAACTAAATTATTATTACTCTTGGTATTTAAAGTCCACCTTGTTTTTTATCCCTTTGCTCTCTAGCTGGTTTAATTTGGTAAAGTACAATGCCTATGCTGTCTTGTTTTCAGGGTGCGCTTTAATCATCAATCTTTTCACCATAGGTTGTTCTCCAAAGCATTCATTATATGTGAAGTAGTGCATTTGCATCTTTTTTCCTTGTAGATTTTCATGACATTTTTTTCTTTGTTTGATAGGTTTTTTCAACTATTTCATCTGCTAATTCAAAATAGCCACCCATGATATGTTCTCACACATTTTATAATCTCACATAGATAGTCGTCTTTGCAGCTAAGACATCATAATCATTTTTCCCCACAAGGGAAAATCTAAGACTGGTTGTTGCTACTTAGAGCCATCTTCACTATCTAGTTCTTCAAAGAAAATTTCCCTTCTTTTTCATTTCTTTTTCAAATTCAACCATTTTTTAAAAAACAAGTTTATAATGTTTTTATAATAGGAAAACTTTAAAAAAAAATTGATATAAAAAAATGATTTTATATAATACCCTCACTTATACGATAAAGCATATGACATTATATCCAGATCACTTCGACCTCAAATTTCATGAAAAAAATCAACCTTATAATTAAGAAAACTCATGAATTTATTCTTTCACACCTTTCTAGAGGGAAGACTAAACTAGCCAAAATTAAAAAAAAAAATCACTGACTCCACCAAATTGTGAGCGCGAAAACCATGAATAATTTTTCGCACTTAGATCTTCTTTTTGGGTGCAAAAAAAGGCACATCAAACTTTTTGTGGGGCCAACGAATTGAAAAAAGTATCACTCATGAATTTATTCTTTCACACCTTTCTAGAGGGAAGACTAAACTAGCCAAAATAAAAATAAAAATCGCTGACTCCACCAAATTGTGAGCGCGAAAACCATGAATAATTTTTCGCACTTAGATCTTTTTTTGGGGTGCAAAAAAGGCACATCAAACTTTTTGTGGGGCCGACGAATTGAAAAAAGTATCACTCCGGGTATTGTTTTTAGGGCATGAGATTTTTTTGAAATTCAACCACTCTTTTGTAGAAATGGAAGCTCTGATACTATGAAGAAATAGAGGCTTGATGATATGTAGAATCATATGATAAAGATCTATTTGCAAAGAAATCTCACAAACATGCACAAGGAAAATATACAGAAGAATAATGAGACTGAATACAAGAAAAGTGAATAATAGTAATTGAGTATTGATCAAATGAATTGATGATTCATTAATGATGAATATTACATTGTTAATACATCCTTATAAAGGAAAAATAGAGTTGCCCGAATACAACTCATGCTAGCTCACAAATCAGGCTTACTAAATATGATAAACCCCATAGGTGACTAAATCACTTTCCAAATCTGTCAAGGAGCTCATGTATTGACTAAAGCATGAGTGAGTAATGATGAGCGATGGAAAGTATTGCTAATCATGGAATCTAGAGAGAAAATCATGGAGGATGAGTTGGTTACAAAAGATGTCATTTTCTAAGTTTCACTAGCTTTCCCTTATCTACTAAAAAGTAGGATAAAGTTGTCTAAAGGAAAAAAAGACAGTAAGGCACAATTTCCATTTTGCGAAGTCAATAAAGTTGGCATAATTTAACCAGAATCAATATAAAGGCACTCCTGGGGTAAATATGGCAAGTATTCACCAAGTCTTGCTAGTGCATGCCAACTACCTAGGCTAGTACATAGGAAATTAAGCAGAAATGATTAATTATTATTATCCTAAGTATGGGGTGGGTTTATAATATTGTAACACCCTCCTTTAATCTTTATTTTATGATGGGGCTTATCTTAAATAATAATAAAAATATATGCATATAGGGCCAAGTAACAAGGCTATGGTCACCCTTTACAATTATTTATGTCTGGAAAGGTGAGGAAAGAGACAAAACAACATGGGGAAAATCCTCCCTCAAAAAAGGACAGAGGCATAAAATAAACAACATGTCTTCATTATGTACTTTTCTTCACTTTAATGAGTTGATTGAACTGCTTCCTAAAGAAATTTATGAAGAAGTTGTAAACTCTACAATCATGCGCTAGAGTGTAGTATCTACAAGGAAGAAGAGAATAGACTCCTTGTAGCTCATCATTTGATGAAAGTGTGCCATTATCTGAATGATTCTTATTGCTAACATAATCTGATCTGCAAACACAATGTGAAAAGGAAAATATATATGTGCATGCTCCTTCATAAAGAGTAAAAAAATCCAACTCAACCAATTCTTTGTAGAGCTACAAAATGGTGAAATGGGCCATATATCTTCTTTTCAAACTATTGTAGCACCTTCCCAATTATAAAATGGGTCTAAAATGACTCTGAAATATCATAAATATTATCATACGGAGCGGTAAAGACCAAAGGTATAGTGTCTCCATGATGATATGGGGTTAGAGTAGGAAAATAATGAGCAACTGGGGAAAATTGATGAATGTGTAAATATGAATGATGGGTGGACTTGAGATCTGAACCATAGATGTTTAGATCAGATCCAAACATTTGTAACATAAGTCCAAGGATGACTAATGTCATGGATAACCAATCAGTGAAAAGTACACAAGACTTGAAACCATTAGATATAAGTAATACTACATATAAATCCAATAAGGAATCAACTAGTGAACTTAGGGTTTGTATAGTCTTTGGAGTATTAAGAGGATGCATAAATGGTATCGGTGTGATAACATGCATATCATCGTGCACACTTTCTTCTGAATTACATTCATAATAATTTAAATAGAGTGAGGAAGAGATGGACAAAGAAAAGTCAAGATCTAGTGAAAAAACACAATCATTGGGAGATGGATCTAGTGAACTGATAAGTGATTTATCTAAGAAAGACATGGAGATTTCTGATTTTGATTTATAAGAAAATGAATCTATATCATATATGTGAGGAAATGATATAACTTTGTCACTCAAGGCATAGTTGATATTACCTTGGGATTGCGCACTGTGACAATGTTATGAGGACTCAATGGTCTTCTCTAGTTCATTTGGACTCCAATGTTATGCTTCTCAAGTAAATGAGACATGATTTCCATCTTCTTCTTGAAACATTTCTTCTCATTATGAAATCCCTTGCTTCAATAAGAAAACTTGGATGTGTTTCCTTTCTTCTTGAATTTCTTCATTGAACCTTCATTGGTAAGATTTGATCTTTCATCTTCATTATCTGACTCTGGCTTCTTACCTTTCACTATTTCCTCTCTTTTGAATTTTCATTCTTACTTCCTTGAACTATGAGAGCATGATCCTTGCCCTTGGAGATTCTAAGAGAACCCATCTTTATCCATTCATCTTTCTCCTTTGATAGTGAATCAAATAATGTACTCAAAGAAGACATTTTCCAATTAGAAATAGCAATCCTAGTTCAGCATCAAAAGTTGACACAAAATCGAGTATTCAGGACCGAATTTTGAAAGGATGGAAAGGAAATTGATCTTCCTTCTTCTCAATTCCACATTGCTTGACCAATAGAACAAGAGCCTTGATTTTTGTGAAGAACCCTTCAATGGATTCGAAACTTCTTGGACTCAATGAGAATAACTCATTCTCCAACTGATGTGTTCTTATCTCATCTTGTACTCCAAAGAGAGACTCAAGTTTGTTCCATACTTGGTTTGAAGTGGTCAAACCATCTAGATGAAAAAGAATATCAAGAGAAATAGAGATACAAATAGATACATGGGCTTCATCCAACCTATTATGCCACTTAGCTTTCTCAACAATAGCATAGGATCATTCTCTAAGGCCAAAAAACTCTATAGAGTCCCTTACTGCGCAACATAATGCCAATTTCCGTTTTCCATTCATGATAGTTGAAGGGAGACAGGATCATAGCTGAAGAGGAATCCATGCTAAGAAGTTGATGCGCTCTTAAAGATACTCTCTGCAACCTACATAAATATAAACTAGGATACAATCTTGTAATCTCAATTCAATCTCTTCTTCAGAGAGGGATAGGAGACTGAATGTGCTCTAATGTAGAGAAATGATAGCCCCTCAACTATATAGAACTTGACAATCTAAGAGCTCTGATAGAGTGATCAACCTTACACTTTGATAACATGTAGAAATAGAAGTTATGATGCTATGAAGAAATAGAGGCTTGATGCTATGTAGAAGCATAGGATAAATATCTAATTGCAAGACAATCTCACAAGCATGCACAAGGAAAATAAAGAGAAGAATAATGAGATTGAATACAAGAGAAGTGAAGAATAGTAATTGACTATTGATCAAATGAATTGATGATTCATTAATGATGAATATCAAATTATTAATACATACTAATAAAGTAAAAATAAAGTTGCTAGAAGACAACTCATTCTAGCTCATAAATCAGGTTTACTAAATATGATAAATCCTTATAGGTGACTTAAGAAGATTCCAAATATGTCGAGGATCTCATGAATTGACTAACGCATGAGTGAGTGATGGAAAGTATTTTTAATCATGGAATCTAGAGAGAAAATCATGGAGGGTGAGTTGGTCACAAAAAATGCCAGTTTTTAAGTTTGACTAGCTTTCCCTTATCTATTGAAAAACAAGATAAAGTTTTCTAAAGGAAGAAACTTAGACAGGAAGGCGCAGTTTCCCTTATATATTGTTTTTAATATGTTGTTTACAAATATAAAGCATAGTTTTTAGTGAATTTATGTGAATCAATTCTTTTTGAAATAACATCAAATTATATAATTAAAACAATTTATTAGTCAAGCTTGTTTTTCTCTATGATTGCAAACATCCTAGTTTTATGTGTTGTAAATTTGTTCATACTTTTGTTTTTCACCATCAATTATATGATTTTATTTATGGTATTGTTCTTTGTTTTGTTTTTAGATAAGTTTTTTCATATTTTATTTTGATGTTTTTGAATTTCCTTATTTTTAGATAAACATTTTAAATATTTTATTGTTATTTTTTTAGATGATATATCATAAAAAGTTTGTGACAAAATTATTTAAATAATGTTACCTTTTGTTTAAATATACTATATTATTCCATTAAAATTGGTTTAAATATAAAAACTGTTTAATATGAGGTGTTTTTTTTAGCTATTTTTGTATGTTGAGAGAATTAGAGATTTTGTACAATTATATGAAAAACTAATCTAAGAGTAGGTTACATGTATTTGACTTTGTTTTTTAAATGTAATAGACTTCAATTCAAGCTTTTTAAAGTCAATAGTAATTGTAATAGTAATTGTGTTGATTACGTTTAATTATATAACCAAAGAACACTTAATTCCAAATATATTTTTAATAATTTAGATTAACTTAATTATTTTTCAACAAATTAATCTCTCTTAAATCATTAAAAGTTGGATGAGAATAAAGTAAAAATTTGAATGAGAATAAAGTAAAAAGTTTAACGAGAATAAAGTAAATTAATATTTTTTCATAGATGTAAACTTATTTCATATATTAAGATAAATGTGTTTTTTGTTTTTTACACTGTAATGGTATAAATAAAGGTGTTTTTGTTTTTTACACTGTAATTGTATAAATAAAAGAAAAGAATATCTGTACTTCAAAGACATTTGAAGTAAGTATTCAAGTAAGAAGTATGAAGATGTCTTTGAATTTATGGCATGCCCAAATATGAGGAAGACAATTGCAAGTCTCTAAGAATGATTATGACATATATTAAGGTTATTAACATTTAGGATTTTTTTAGAAATATTTTTTGGAATACATATACTACACCTTTTTTGACAAGAGGAAACTTTCCATGGGTAAAGGTTAACTATTTTAATGTTTGTTTAAAACTGACAAAAGTTGGAAAAAGTTTGATAATAGGTGTTGCATAGCTTTTTGTGACCAAAAAATCATTGTTACTTAAACCAACCATCCATAGACATTACAAGCTTTAAATGTGGTGTGTGATTTATAAAATAGAACCCAGTGTAGTTTTAGATATGTTTTTTATCATTTTTAGTTTTATTATTGCTATTTGTTTTTTCCTTTAGTTTTACAAAGTCGTTTAAAAATGAATTTATTTAAAAAATTAAAACTTTATCCATCGAAATTAAAAAAATGAAAAAATATCTTCACAACCCAATAAAATATATTCTTAAAAATTCAAATTTCTAAAAATCTATATCTCATTGTTAGTCTCACAAAAAAAATTTCCAATATGAATATAACTTCGTCGCATTATTACTCTCACATTTTTTTTTCCAATATGAATATAACTTCTTTCAATCACTTCTTTCAATCATGTGGACACGAAATCACATTTTTTTCCGGGGTAAGCTACGGACGCGAGGATTTTGCCTGTCGCTTTGGTCACCGCCGGCCACCCGTCTTCTCCGTTGTCGGCCCCATCCCTTCCTCCCCGTTACACCTTCCGCCGTTAGACTCCTCCCCTCGCCGTCTTCATATCTTCATCGCAGTTTTCTCCGTCTGGGAGGTCCCACCCATGCCATTACCTGGCTACCTAGTCTCTCCCGCCACTCTTTCAAACTCCAACTCCTGCACCTCCAATGATCCCCTCTTCGTGAAGCCACCCCTGCACCTGTAATGATCCCATTACCTCTCTGCCATTAACGAGTATGATTTCCGGCTAGTTCGTCTGCTCCTAATACATTGTACTATTAATTATGTGGTTCTCCCACTCACAATACTGACCAATGTCATGCTTTAGATGTGCTTGCGGATAGACTGGATCGATCAGGACCTCAAGGATATGGAGGAGGTCGCAGAGGTGGAGGAGGACATAGAGGTGGACGAACTGGCGGAAGAGGACCGGCTCGCTGTTATAACTGTGATGAGCAAGGACATCTTGCAAGAGACTGATCACTCCCAAGAGGACCCTGGTGCTCACATTGTAGAAACAATACTCATCCTACTGAAGAATGCCCTGACCTGATAGCCAAGTGGGAAGATCGCGCCAGACAAAGAGGGGCTAACCTGATCAATTATGAACCAAGACCTATGGCTGAGGTGATGGAAGCGGATCTGCTATTAATATAATTACTAGAGGATGAGCGAAGACTGGTGCTGATGCAGAGAGTCAGAATCCAATTATGATGAAAAAGGCTATGCCGAGCAATACCAAGTATGATCCTGCGCACCAGAAGGAGTTCTTTCAAAGCCTTCAGAAAACCGATCCATGTTTAGATATGTTACAAAAATTGCCGCTGCTGCTACCGCAGGAAGATCCGTGGTCATCATTATCATAATTCATGGATGGATGGAAGAACAATACTAATATTCTGAACATGGATGGAAGGACTGACAGAGATATGATTATGATGATGATGATAAGTGTGTTTTTCGGTTGTTGAATATTTTTATATATTGTAAAAGCCTCACAGATATAGTATCTCCTTCCTTCCTTCCAGGGTGACAGGAATGTACATCCCACGACCTGTCTGGTGTCATTCCTGTATCATCATATCATTTAAGGTACTTTCAATCATTCATTTTCATCGTTGAATCTGTAGGTTTTTGGATTTTGAAACTAATTGTAGAAGAATGATAAAGCTCTATGCAATATTGACAATCCACTGGTATTCTGGTTCTTGTTTGGTTTAATTCTCAGATGATCATATGGTTCTGTTGTGAATGGTATAGTTCTGTAAGCTGGGATGGGTTTGAATGGAGTCAAATGGTCCATCTCGACTTACAGTTAGCCAATTGTGCTATATGTATATAGTTGTCTGATAAATTTCAGGATTGGATCGTTGTCCATTTCAGCTTAGTTGCGATTCTATTGGGCTCTTATATATATAGACACACACTTGCTCACTAAAATCTAGGAGGATCGGATCATCATGTGAACATGGAGTTGGATCCTAGATCAGTTGTTTGGTTTCTTATATGGTAATAGCTCTTGAAACTCGCTTTAGCAGCCTTGCTCTTGAGCTGATTCACAATCCTCTGTGAGCATAGTGGGTTGTATGCTGATTGCCAACAAGCTGTAATGATCTTCAAAAATGGAATTGGTGTCTGCTGTAAAATATGGATGTACTTGGGAGCTTTTCTCTGAGCTCAAGCTCACTGGGGTTTCCTATTTAATCTCCTCTCTGCATCAGGTGACAGCTACAAGCTATCTTACATGAGAACATCTATTTAAGATTTAGCTCCGTAGTGAATAGATGAGATGAATAGAGATGTATGTGAATACCCCTTTGGTCTATTTATGTTTACAGCCAGCCAATCTTTTGGTATGAATACCCACGCGGTCTAGCCCTCTGTTAAAATTCAGGACTGGATCATTGTCCTATTTCATCTTAGAAACAATTCTATTAGGCACATGAAAGTGCTCGACTGCTAATATTCGGGATTGGACCATAATATGGACAGTGAATTGGATCCTAGCTGTTATGTTTGCCTTCTGTTTCTCTTATATGGTAATAGCTCTGTAAAACTCTCTTAAGTAATCTTTCTCCTGAGCTGTTCTACCGTTCTACTTGGCCGAAGTGGGTTGTACAGAGATTGCCAAGAAGCTGTTATGATCTTCAAATCACGTAGCGTTGGTGACTGTTGTGAAAAAAGATGGACTTGGGGGCCATCCTCTAAGCTCAAGCTAACTGAGGTTTCCTATTTAAAGTCCTTTCTGCACTGGGTTAGAAGTTAGCCTACATGACAACATGTAGTTCAAAACTTGTCAGCCTTCTTGTGTTTCCCATTTGGGGCTTCTCTAAAGATCATATGCTTCAGCTCAATCCTGAGATGGTGGTATGGTCCCAAGCTAGGCTTTTAAAATAAACCCAACAAGTGAACAGAAATTTAGCTATTGTCTTCGGAATTCATTTTGGAGTTTCAGTTACTACAAAGGGAGGTTCCCTTATTGAGTGAAATTGTTTGGTATGCTCCTACTTTCATATCATCAATTGGAATCAAGTACCTGTATATTTTTTAATAGGCAGCTAAACAATAATCATGATGGAATCGGCCCCCTCAAGATGATGAAGGCAACGATTTGGCAATTGAATTTGTAGATAGTCTTTATTATCCTACAAGGATACCAACTCTGAGCAAAAAGAAACTACCTACTAATCATGTGAATAAGCCCACTCCCTAGGACCTACCATTATAGAAATGTTTCATTTTTCTGTTTGAAATGTCAAGGAACATATTGAAGTTCAACATGCTTCTTTCTACTTGGAAGTTGTTTTCAACCATGGTTTCGAGTGATGTTACAACTTGTATGAAACTGTATGACTTACTAGGAATGCATTATAAGCATTTCATTTCCATGCAAGGATAAGACACGTTGCTTTTTTACACATATTAAGTGAGATCTTTTTAGAAGAGTAATATGGATGCTAAGTTTAAAATCTACCAGCAAGGTTTCCTTTTCTAAGAAAAGGAACTAATATAATCAGGCACAATTCAAAACCATCATGTGAAGTGACTACGGTGTAGTACATTTGTAACATTTTCTCAATTCATCTATAAAAGTTATCATCTTTATGTGTAGGGTTCAAACACGAAATTTGAGGCATTCATTGAATCTAGTAAAAATAATTGACTCTAGAATCTTGCCTTGATAGAGAAAATACTTGGTATGGCTCTTTGCAAATCCCACCGCATTATTTTATTGTTGATCCTTTACAAAAATTTACATACAAAGAACAATTTTTTGCAGGTCTTCAGTAGAAGGGAAATGCTGACTTTGAAAGCTAACAACTTTGTGGAAGGAAAACCTAAATTCTTCCTCAAATTGTATGTTAGGATAGTGTGCAAGTAATTTGTATTGAACTGAACTAGGATAAAGGATTATTCATAAATAATGCCTGTACAGTGAAAAATGGGTAAGAACTTAGTTCACAAGAAATGCTCTCTAAAACATGTCTATACCAAATATTCAACAGAGTCCAAAATATCATTAATTAGGCAGTTGATGCAAATATAATAGGAACTGTACTCTTACGGTTATCATCTCATAGGAAAATCCCACCTTTTTATTTGACAGAGTGCAAGTCAGCTAATCAGAAGTTCAAATGATGTTTGCGGTGAGCATTTTTTAATGCTATGCAACCATGCAATAAGCATCTACAATATATCATCAAGCTGTAGTGTATCCTTGTAAGTGGTGTCTGCATCATACTAACTCACATGTGCTTCATAATAGTGTTAAATCTACTAGCTATTAATCATACCTCAATAAACTGCAAAATTAAGGGAATTAATTAATACTCATAATATGTTGTATAAACGTAATATGCCATGATTTGTTTCCATTTTTCATGTGTACTGCATTATACATCTCTTCCTTTCTAATATGTTCAATATACATGAGAATGAATTATCAAAGAAAAATCCAATTGAGTCAAACTCTTTTGCAGTCCTGTGTTTTCAAGTACAGTAACTAAATCCTACAGCAGTTGTAGCAAAAAAATTTCAATCAATAATTATATAGGCTTTTATGTAAAATATGTGCTTCTATAGCCCCTAACTAGGCTTGTTTGCTCACAAGAAGTGGCTGATGTGCTACCTGCAAGGGAACCATTGAGCCACCCAGGGCCTCTTAAGTTGGGTTGGATGGTTGTTCAGTGTAAGAAGTCTCACCTCTTGAAGGGTCGTGTATGCTCGCCACTTTTGTGGTAGTAAGGAAGCATTAATCAAAAAATTATATATGATTTCACACCTTACCATGCAGTAGTTAAAATTATCATCCATTTACAAGCTGGCATTGTGATTTCTGGTGATCCTTTCAGAATATATATTTCAAGGTGTAAATCTCTCCTTCATCATCCAGACTCGTCCCATTGTTGATCATGCTAACCCATATAATCATCGTAGATCTCTCCTATTGATGTCTATTAAACAGTGTATTTTCTGCACTGTTTGGCTCCTACTCTGGATCACATTGTTTATTGGGAATCAATTTTTGCAAAACATCTATGGGACGTATTTGATTACCTTCAACTTGCAATGATCTTCAGTGTTTTTAATCTTGGAATATGGCTAGAAGAATCCTTCTTCAGAGATGCATTTCTTCAACATGAGTACTTAATGTTGATTATGATACATCTCTTTTGTTTGACAAGCTAACTGGTTAAGAGATAAGATATATAACTGAAGAATGCACTTGTCAATATGAAAATAATTCAAACCTCTGTTTGACTTTGCACCATTTCCTAGAACATTTTTCTATTCTATTAAACTCTTATCTCTGAAGGATTAGGCACTCTTTTAAATTTTAGCTTTCTGTCATTTTCAATCAATTGCTTGAAATCAACACAAGAGAAAATATTTCATTTTGTCTAGCTTAACAAGGAAACCAATATTGTGGCCTATTTTGGCAGAATCCAAATTTAAAAGGACCATATTAGAAATTGAGACATAACATTGAGAAGCGAGGGAAAAAACTAAATACATATTTCCTCAAAATATTTAGAACGTAGATTAATTATGCATACTTGTATGACTAGCAAATAGAACTGAGAGTGGTGGTTTTAAAGTCTTTAGTAGATATTTAGCTATTCAAGATGAAGATTCTGTTTGGAGTTTACTGTCCTAAAGCGACACATTGCATCTAGGGACTTTTCAGCTGAATTGTGCCCTCCAAAACTTGCATTTGTCCAACAATTATGTAGGACGTACAAATTTACTACAAACAACCCTTCAAGACCCCTTATGCTTACGGAACACAGTTGGAAAAGCATGCTGTGTGTCTAATGTAGCCATTAATTGAACTCTTCTACAAACTTCTTGTGATCCAAAAAAGGAAAAAGGATAATTCAATGTTTGGACTGAGATGAAATGTCAAATATGTCTCTTAATCTCATGGGATTTTAAAATAATTAACACCATTTTGTGGTAAACAATCTTGATGATAAATTGATAATCCAAGCTCTGTCAAGAAACAAATTTCTCAGAATGGCTATTTTGACCTCACACCATAGCTGAAGTCCTAAATTATGTGGAAACTTATGTTATAATAAAGGATTTGCATTTCAACTTTCTTGAATTGGGGGAGATTGAATTAAGAAGAAACTGCAATGGTATGAACTCAGTGCCTTTTCTGACCTTTGCTTTTAGATGGGGCTCTCTTTTTCTTCCAGTTGCAATCATTCAGAATTTTATTTTCAGAATGTAAGCATCCTTAATGTGGTACATATAGATCTTGATGTATATGATCTTGTGTTGTGAACATTCTTTTAGTTTTTTTTATCCATTGTTTTCAGAATCAAAATAGAATGTAGAATCTTCTCCTTCTTTAATATGAGGTTTTACTTGTTCCTTTCTTTAATATGAGGTTTTACTTGTTCCTTGAAATCAATGGAATTACAATTTTAGTACGTTGTTGATTCATGACATTCTTCTGTATGGTACAAGAACATGGTAGGATGGTGAATAGTTATGAGACCATACTCTTGTGCTTAAAAATGTAATTGTGCATTTCATGGGAATTCCTGGTTCTGCTACAAAGACATTTGCTGCTTTTGGAATGTTGCTGGTTGTTGTGTGTATCAAAGGAGGCATCTTTTCTTTTTGAATACTTATACAAGTGGCCATCCTATTTGAATATACAGAGAATGGTTTGATTAAAATCCTATAAGAGGCAGTGACATAACAAAAACAATTGTGCGTTGAGTCTCAGGCCTTAATTAACTGTTGTCAATGCTCAACCAAGTCGTTGGAGATTTGAGGGAAGCATTTTCGGGTTAAGCTAAAACTTCAGAAAGATAATGGCTACTTACTTTCCAGGTTCAAATATTCAACCAGATACCATGCAAACCCTTTACCTAATGAACCCTGATTATATAGGTTATGCAGACATGAAAACTCCAAGCAACATGGTACTTATAAATCAACCAATAGGAACTCCATCGGCGCATAATCATTTGGCTGGTAGTGGGCAGTCATAGAAACATTTCATTGGAATCCCATTTCCTACTGCTCCACATCCACAACGGTATACAAGGGTAAAGAATCCATAAAGATACAAAAATATATAATTGATAATGAATAAGTGAGTCAATACAATAGAATGTTAGATTGTGTGCACTTCTAGTCATGTGCCCTCTGAACATCATTCTTCTTCTTCTTATTATATGTACTTTATGTCTGTTACATTTCCTCCTCTTTCAAAGATGCTTTCTCCTCAAAGCATATTAAAAAATGTTTTTGTTCTTGCTTGTAATGCTTCCTCTGATGCTGTGTCCCGGATGTTGTAATAGTTGAAGAAATGAGGCAATAAGATCTTCCAAGTGCTAAACATAATTGTCCTATTGTTGAAGGGTCACTCCACCATAATTTAATCTTCTGTGGAAATGTGTTTAAACTTTATAGGGTTCAAGGATAGATCTTTTTGTATTGTGATTCCAAGAATGTCAGTTATTTTCATATTCAATTGCACTAGAATTGATTTTCGCTAGAAAATAGGTCAAATGTTTCCTTTGTTTAAGTAATGTTGATACATTAATTAGTTCCAGTATCGAATCTTGTGATTAGGATGTAATATTTTGTTACTGATAAATAGGGGATTGACTGAGGAGTAATGATACATGGAGCTAAGAATACATTAATACAACATTATTAGATCATCAGTAGATTGTAGAAGGCCATTGTAGCAGATATCAATGGTGAAATCTATCCATCCTAGCTAAGTTCAAGGCTAGATTACTCGAATCTATCATTTGTGCTTCAATGAGAAGAAGTTTGTGGAGTGTTAGGGTAGCGAATCAATTTATTTCATAGCTGGGTGAATCATCTTCATTAAGGATTATTGTTGACAGAGATTTCATGCTAGTTTGAGAATAATACCATCACCTTTTGTGTTGGACAGAAAAAGGGCAACTAAACCAACTCATGGCGGGTTGTAGAGGACAATTCCATACCAAATAGTACCCTTCTGTACTATTCCGTATAGATTCCATACTTCATACCTAAGCCCTGTTTCTCCATGTTGAAGGTCATGGTCATCTAAAGCATCCCTTGTCATCTCTAGAAGGGTAGCACCCTGATATCATAGCATATAAAGTAAAATATTTGCCAGTAGATATACAGTTGTTGGGTGAAGAGAGGATGCATTATTGAAGACAGTCACAAGGGAAAATTGTGGGCGTCAGTCCTCTCCTTCTGCTAGTTGAAATATTGTGTTTATTAGTTAATGAGAATATCATCTATCTTGTTGGTTGTGTTTGCTAAATCCGGGACTGAAGAAGGGAAAGTCCATACCTCAAAGATCAGCCACCCACAGGAAATATACCAGGTCTACCGATATTGCTGCTACAGAATTTATCCTTGGGTCAATTCTTATTGTCACTGCTATTGTAAAGGTGGTCAAACCAGTCATAGAAGAGGGATCAACACTGGAGAAAAGGGAGTCATTTCACTGTGCATCTGGGAAAAGAGCAGGCTATATGTAACCACAAAAATCAGGTCAGAAATTGCTATAATCAAAGAGCAGGCTGTATTCAACCTCATTCATGATATACATGCTCTGAGCCTTAAAGTTGCTATAATCTGAAATGGCCTATTATTAAGAAGCACAATGTACCAGTGTTGAAAATAGTTGTACACTGAAGTCACTGTAATATGGTTCATTGTAAATGATAAGAGAACATAAAACAAGTTCAGGAATTAGTGCCTTATTTCATAGTATTTCTATTTGAAGAAAACATAATTCATAACTAGTCGGATAAAGGTGAACTATCTGATTATATTTATCTTTTAACACAAGGATAAATAATAAAACTACTCTATAATAATGGTAATTGCAACATGCTATGATTTTCCCGTATTGATTCACCCTCTTATTCTAAACCTAGTCTAGGGCCATAGATCCGTAATTAAGTTGCTTGAACATGCCACCAGATGAAGTGCACATATCCAATCCCATTATGTATAACACAACTATTTCACAATTGTGTTTAAACTCAAGTGACCAAGAAATGAAGTAGCCATCGAAACATGGAAAATAATGACTAACCTTTCTTGATAAATTCCTTAGAAAAGCTACTTGCACATGTTTCACAGAAAGTGGCCATAAAAACTATAATTTGCATGATAATTATTAAACTGAATTAGCACCAAGATGCTTGGATATGTTTACAAACAAATGAAGTGGCTATGTGAGCTATAGTTTTCCATGACACGTAGAACACTGAATAGATGAATCAACAACTTTGAAGCCTGGAAATTCCTACTGAAGTTTATAGTGTAAGAATGATTTATATACAAACCTTTGTAGTTATAATGTTATTTAAAAAGTTAACTATTCCTATTTACATGAAACAATAAGAATTGTTTCTGTATAGATGCCCAAATAACTCTATCCTAGTGATGAGAACCCTGTACAATGTAGTCCAAGACCTCAAGTGTTTAGCAAGAACAATTTGCCTTCCTTGGTCTTAAAATATCCCAAAATGAATTATCAAGGTAGATTGCTATAACCATTCTATCGGACAATGACCTGAAATTCTTTCCAGGAGGCCATCTGGGATCTGGTATCTCAATCCTTTCTAGAGTCCCAAATACAACAAAGTTGGGCACTCAAGCACTGTTTGCTCTGTAGCATCACCATACACATTGTAACAAGAATCCAAAATCAGAACTTGCAATGATTTGTGCTGAGAAAATGCACAAACTCCATATCCTGTGATTAGCTCACAGCCTGTGACATTGATTTCCTTGTGATTTCTGATAGTATTAAGCCAACAAATATTGTTCCTAGCTAACAGGCAGAGGAGATAAACCTGCAAATTCAGAAACCAAAAAATAGTAAGTAGAAGCAGGAGGTTGGTACTAAGAACAAAATACTAACATATTGTATTAGTAAGACTCGTAATTATAATGGACATCACACAGATAACAACCACAAGCTAAACCGTCATCAAGTTAAAAAAGTGACCACAAGACATTGCACTAAAACTATTGGTAGCAATGTTTGTACCAGAGTGAAGGAGGATGCTATCATAGGGCACTTGAACCCCAAAACCAGAGTGATGAAGGAGACAAGGCAGGATCACATGGAAATAGAGAAGTATGTTAAGTATTTTAACCAGAGGAATTGCAATTCAAAGCTACACATTGAGTGGCTGAAGTTTTGGTGCTGAGAATGTCTTATAAACCACCTTTATCTTATAATGGTTATGCTATGAAGCTATTCATAAAAAAAAATATTATATAGTAGTAAGACTTGCAATTATTTTAGATTGTAATAAAAAAAATCTACAACTAAGCAACTTATAACTTACACCCCAAAACCAACTTCTGGGTCGGTAAAGATTTCGTGGCAAGTAATGCCTTTTAAACCACCTGTCTCAGAGTTATGAATAATGAATAAAAGTTGGGGCAGATAGTTGAATAATACGTCTAGAATAGTTTTCCCATGGGCGAATTATTGAACCATCCATTGAGAAAATATATCTTATAAGAAATAGAAGACCTAAAATCTCGTAGCATCAGCTTTGTATTTCAATCATTTACAATATAAATATCATAATAGACAGACTTAAGTGGGAATTACATAAATTAAATGAACTAAATGGGAAAGTTAGATACACACATACTTTCCAATACTTGACTGATATCTTCTCCGTCATTACCAGCCATTGGACTCCATAACCCACGAGTCCTATGAATGAGGCTATAAACATAACTGCCCAGTGGGGCATATGATGCATTGCATATCCGACTGTCAATCCTAGAGCCTTTCCCAAGTCCAAAGCCACAGCAAGATTGTTAAGTTGGACCTGGCCAATCTGCAAAACCTGCTTCAGAGCTGAGGAATAGGAAGAGAAATCAAAGTTAGTGCTGGAACAAGCCTACATCCATAACACCCCAATGAGATTCATCCATTTCATGACCTGCTATGAAGCCATACTTGTAAAAAGTGGAGGATTATGACGATGAATTCCTTGATTTCTTCTTTGGGCAGATCCCAGGTCAGCTCGACATACTTAATGGCCTTTGCTGCAATAGGAAGGTTGAGATTTTAGTAGATAGTCATGTGCAAATGTTTGCTGACAAACAGATTGAGTAGTCACTGCTAAATGGGTTGGTTGAAATGGACACTAAATCTAAAGCCATGATTTTTCTGGTCAAAGTAAAATTTGTAGACTATATGATTCAGAATGCTCCAGGACATGCACCATGATTAGCTAGCACTGTGATTAGCCACCACTGTGAGAATTCAAATAGCAGCAGCCGAGGTAAAGTTCCATGTAAGGCATAGTTCCAGCTGGGGCAGAGTTCCAGCCAAGGAAAAGTTCCAGCCAGGATAGAGTTCCAGTCGAGGCAGAGTTCCAACTAGGGGAAAACTTCTAGTCGGGGAACATTTCTTGGCACGGCAAAGTTCCAACGGGGCAGAGTTCCAGCCAGGGCAGAGTTCCATGCAAGGTAAAGTTCCAGTTGGGGCAAAGATCCATGCAGGGCAGAGTTCCAGACGAGGTAGAGTTCCATGCGGGGTAGATTTCTAGCCGGGTCAGAGTTCTAGCCGAGGCAGAGTTCTAGCCGGGCATGGTTTCAGGCAGGGCAAAGTTCCAGTCAGGGCAGAGTTTTAGCCGAGGTAGAGTTCCAGGCGAGCATAGTTTTAGGCGGGGCAAAGTTCTAGCCGAGGTAGAGTTGCAATCGGGGCACAGTTCTAGGCGGGGTAGAGTTCCATGCGCGACAAAGTTCTAGTCGGTGCAGAGTTCCAGGTGGGGCAGAGTTCTTATGGCTCAAAGGTCATGATAAGGCACCATAACGATTATTTGTGCACCAAGAATGGGTCTCAATCCCTTGATCAAGGTTGAGGGAGGAAATCAAGGGACTTATATGCCAAATGAAGCTTCTTGGGCTAATGGGCCACGATGAAGGCCTTGAATCAACACACATGCTATAGATTGGATCATTGGCCTTTGAATGGGATATAGGTGCCATTAGAAGGTTTTGCACAATAGAGATTTGTCTAAGGCAACCACATAATCCCTTTAGAGAAAACCTTTCGCCTTTGAGTGGGATATGGTTGCCACTAGGACATTTTATACACCAATGATAGGTTTCAGGGCTTTGACAATGCTAGGGAAGGAAATCAAGGGCTATAGGATTTCATTGAAGCTTCTAGCGTTAATGGGCCATGAACGAGGTTTCAAACCACCATATAAGTGAAACAAGATAGAGATCAACGAACCAAATAGATCAACCAAATACCAAGAAGAAATTTACAAAATAGAAACTCGAGCATTTCCATTATGCCATCAAATACATGTCTTTGCAATGTTCCAGTCAGGGCAGAAATACCACCATTGAGGTTGAGGTCAAGCCATTGAAAATCAAGGTTGAGGTTGAGGTTATTTCGCCATTGAAAATCAATAGTTATCCAAGGGTAAGATAAACCTTAACATAAGACTTGACCATTCTATGTAGATAGTCTCATCATCAAAAATCCTTATGCCTAGCATCCTGCGGAGTTCCAGCCGAGGACAGAGTTCCAGTCGGGGGCACATTGTCCCTCACAGGAACACTACCTCGATTGGAGCTCTGCTCTGATTGGAACTCTACCCCGATGTCGGCACAAGTTTTGCTTTGGGACCCTTACATACATGCTTCATTTCTTCCCATATTCTGTCCAGGTGTGTATGGATTGCATGGGATAAAACAGGCTGGAACTCTTCCTCGGCTGAAACCCTGGGATAAAATAGGCTGGAACTCTTCCCAGGATGGAACCCTGCCCCACTTGTTGGAACCCTGCCCTTGTTGGAACCCTACCCTTGTTGGAACTCTGCCTCGGTTGGAACTCTGCCCACCTAGAACTTTGACCCGGCTGGAACTCTGCCCCAGCTGGAACTTTGTCCCGCTGGAACTTTGCTTCGACTAGAACTCTGCCTTGGTGGAACTTTGCCCCGACAGAAAACCTACCCCTGAACTTGCATGTTTGAGTTGTTGAACTTGCCTTCTTTGCAAAGGCCATCTATAAGTACACTATATGTGACAACATTAGGGCTAACAACTGTTAAAGTTCGTGTAGATGTGAGACCCATTCTCAAGTAGGATGGTACCATATTTAGTTAACTAGGGTGGATTAAGACCCTATAAGGTACCCTAGGGCCCCTAGTTGTCTCCTTGAATTCTTGGTCTGGGACCAAGCAGGTTGATGCATGTAGGGTTCCTGGTTTGATGTGTCCATTCTCTGCCTCGGCTGGAACTCCTCCCCAATTGGAACTCTGCCCCGGCTAGGACTTTGCCTCGGTTGGAACTCTGCTCCGACTGGAACTTTGCCTTGGATGGAACTCTGCTCCGACTGGAAATTTTCCCTGGCTGGAACTCTTCCCCGACTGGATCTCTGCTCGGGCTGGAACTCTGCCTTGCTGGAACTCTGCCCCGCTTGTTGGAACCTTGCCCTTGTTGGAACCCTGCCCTTGGGGGTGGTGAGGATATATTAAAAAAAATTCCTACCTCTATTAAGACTGCAGTCAGACACTAACAAAAATAAATCGGGCATTTCACCCCATACAGAATGATCTACCACAAGATGCCAATTTAGCACCATTTCATTCAATAAATTTGTGTGAGATTTCTAAATTTGGGTTTATGGAGTTGGATGATGTAGGGTTTCCAAGTACTAGGTGAGTAAATTTTCACATTTTACAATGTTATGTTTGGGAAGTGGGAATATTATGCATAATTTTGATGCACATATTCATTGATTCGCATATATTTATGCTTGTGGTAGTGGTTCAGATCCTCATGTTAGCACTCGTGACCAAATCACATTACATGAACGGCATTGAGATTTTGCATCTCGAGTTTGGTTTAAGTCTGATGGTGAGATACTAATGTGACAATTGATTACTTTTCCATAGTTTAGGTTTTTGTCTTCTGTGTTATAGAGTTTAAAGTTTTAAAATTGTGACATTTTAATTTCTTGAGAATACAGAGTGTGCTACAGGTGTTGGAGATGCCTATACAATGTTAGACTTCAATGAGGTTTTGATCCCTTGTCATCTACTGCATAGTACCTTTTTTTTACATTTTATCTTATATTGGAATACTTTTTTCTTATTGAGCATCAGAATGGTAGTCTCTGATGTCCATATGCAGGTACACTATACCTTCTCTATTTGTACATACATTTGTACAAGTTGGAAACAAATATATATCAAATTTGCGAGCTAAAAATGTATATATGACTGGCAGGAAGCCAAAAGGAAGATATCTTCTTTTCAGCTGGAAACTGCAAACCCTGACATAATTTCATTGGCAAAAGTGTAAGTAAGTAAGTCATCATCATGTCTTTAAGTTTCATTTTGTGAAAAGAAACAACTGTGTTGGCTAAGCCAATGATAGAGTCCATAATGGAACAAATATGTTTGATACATATTATACAATCTTTTATTCATATTGAACATTAATTTACAAAATATGAAAGTTTTTTGGATTTATGTTTCAATTTTCCTTACCATGTTTATTGACAGGGAAATCCTTTTATCTGACTCATTGGAAAACTAATTTTATTTCAGAGGCAGCTGGAAATGCTTGGATCACAACGAACAGGATTGGAAGACATGCTCAAAGAGATGAAACAAAAGGTAACTTGCAACTTGCGGGATCATTATGATATGTCTGACAAAATAGCACCATGTTGAAGATCAAGGGCTATAGGATTTCATTGAAGATTCTAGGGTTCATGGGCCATGAACGAGGTTTCAAACCACCATATAAGTGAAATAAGAAAGAGATCAATGAACCAAAAAGATCAACCAGATACCAAGAAGAAATCGAAAAAATAGAAACTCAAGCATTTCCATTATGCCATCAAATAGATGTCTTCGCAAAGTTCCAGCTGGAACTCTTCCCTGGCATGCATGCCTCGGCTGGAACTCTGCCCTAGCATGCATGCCTCGGCTAGATCTCTGCCCTCGCATGCAGGCCTCGGTTGGAACTCTGCCTTGGCTGGAACTGTGACTCAGTTGGAACTCTTCCCCAGCTGGAACTCTGCTTTGATTGGAATTCTGCCCTGCTGGAACTCTGCCCCGACCGGAACCTTGCCCCTGGAAATGTTCCAACTGGGGCAGAGTTCCATCTAGGGTTGGAATTCTGCCCTGCTGGAACTTTGCCTCTACTGAAACCTTGCTCCTGGAAACGTTCCAACCGGGGCAAAGTTCCAGCCAGGGCAGAGTTCCAACCGAGACAAAGTTCCAGTCGGGGTAGAGTTCCAGCTAGGTAGAGTTCCAGTCAGGGCAAAGTTCCAGTCGGAGTAGAGTTCCGATAGGGTGGTATGCATGACGTAAGCAACATCTTCTCTTCACTTTAGATCTTATTGGTAAGGGGCAAAGTTTCAACTGGGGCAGAGTTCCAACCGAGGCAGATTTCCAATCGAGCAGGGTTCCAACTAGGGCAAAGTTCCAATCGGAGCAGAGTTCCAACCGGGGCAAAGTTCCAATCGGGGCAGGGTTCCTGTGAGGGACTTGCATGCCTCGGCTGGAACTCTGCCCCTGTTGGAACTCTTCCCTGGGTGGAACTCTGTCTCGGCTGAATTTATTTGTCTTGCAGAACCCATCTACTAGGGTATTATATGTAAGAATATTAGGAGCTTATTGTTTCCTCATCATTTGGATGAAAAGCTTGACCTCAACCTCGATTTTGTCATTCCTACAAATCCCTTTAATGCGGCTATTGAAGCTTACGATGTCTAGAATATAACCATGTGCTTACATTCCTTCAAACACTTTGAATGCAGTGGGATTAAAAGTATGGAAAGAGTGTTGGGCGCTTGAGATCATCTTCTTACATATGGAAAGGGTTGTCTTCGTCATACCCTAGATGATAGGTCAATGGCGGTGTTACGTTTTCTAGAGGGAGTTGTGACTTTTCCCCAGTTGGAACTCTGCCTAACATGCATGCCCCGACTGGAACTCTGCCCGGCATCTGCCCGGCATGCATGCCCCGGCTGGAACTCTACCCGGCATGCATGCCCCGGCTGGAACTCTACCCGGCATGCATGCCCCGGCTGGAACTCGGCCCAGCATGCATGCCCCGGCTGGAACTCGGCCCAGCATGCATGCCCCGGCTGGAACTCTGCCCTAGGATGGAACTCTGCTCTCGGCTGGAACTCTACCCCGGTTGGAACTGTGCTCTAGCTGGAACTTTTCCCTGGCTAGAATTGTGCCCCAGTTGGAACTCTTCCCCAGAGTCAATACCCTTCAAACCTAGCTTCTAAGCTGAAGCAAGTTTGTCCTTCGCAGTGCAGACTGCAACCTATCAAAGGCATGTTTCTTGAAGCAATACCCACACAAAAAATATATTATCATAAGAGCAAGCACGTGTCTAGCTGCCCAAGTAATTGAAAATAATTGTTTAGTTGGAATTAACTATAGACTTGAGTTGTATTTTTGCGTGGTAGTTTGGCTTGAACTCATGCTGATGTGCATCAAAATGTGCATCAATATTTATCATTCACCCTGTTTTCTTTATGTCAGCACTTGTATTATATCATAATAGAGTGACTTGAATAAATTTTGAGGGAATTACTTGTGACATTTTTAAATGATAGGCCCTTTCACTAATGAATCACTCGTGGGAATAGAACCTAGGTGGAGAGGAAAACACATTCCATCCCACAGCCACTTAGGATAGACCCAATTGAATAACTCCAACTTGTATTATGGATCAATGTGTGATACTTATAATCATACTAGTGAATGGTGGTTTGTTATCGCATTTATCATTGTGATGTAGAATTTGTCTATATATATTAGTCAGCTTCTAAGTTTTAAGTGGTCAGATCTAGCTAGATGTGAGAGATTCTCATCAACTAATTTAGCTTCTCCATCAATATGTGGTTAAAATATTATCTCAACAAGTTGTTAGTGTGACAATATAGTGTGTTTATCTTGACACAAATCTTCATATATTTGTATATGGCCTATCACATTGTTGAATAGATCAATCATTACATCCTTGGTGTGTGGAAATGATGTCTTCTTTCCTCTTTCTGAACATGATATCAGAGCTAATACAGGCCTAACTCTCTCATGAGAGTGTAGTGAGTGATTGTTATGGTGTTTCCATTTTAGTGTGTGAGCCACTGTTTGTCTGCGATGTTTCCTGTTGTATGAGTTGTCCATTGATTTTGTGCATTGATCCAAGCATAATCATGACCACTTGTGTTTCCTGTTGTGTATTGCAATCAGCGTGTTTTGCATGTCAACTGGATGGTTAAAGCAATGGATGAAGATAGTATTCCAATGAGAAGAATGAAACATTGGATCTAGTACATCTACCAAAAGGTAAAAACTATATTAGAGTTAAATGGGTTTACAAAACCAAGTTCAATGAGAAAGGTGAAGTTGAAAAGTACAAGGCCATGTTAGATACAATAAGGAATGTATTAGCCATAGCAGCTCAAAACAAGAGAAAAGCATATCAAATGGATGTGAAGTTAGCATTTTAAAATGGTTATTAAGAAGAAGAAGTTTATTTGGAGTGGGCGTATAGATTAAAGAAATATTTCTATGGGATTAAGCAAGCTCCTAGAGCTTGGTAAAGTGGGATTGATATATGGGAAGTAATGGCTTGAACAAAAGTAGAAGTGAGTGCACATTGTATACAAAGACTAATAAGCAAGGCCAAATCTTGATTGTTTGTTTTTGTGTGGATGATATGATCTTCACAGAAAATATTTCAGTAGACAAGTTTAAATCATCTATGAAACAAGAATTTGAAATGACTAATTAAGGGTTAATGAGATACTTCCTTGGTACTTAAATTATCTAATCAGTTTTAGGAATTTTTGTGGGTTAAATGAAGTATGCTAAGGATGTGCTAAAAAGGTTTAGGCTGATGAACAATCAACAAAAACTCCAATTGCAATAGGGACAAAACTCAACAAAGAATATAGTGGATCCAATGTTGATCCTAGTTTGATCCTAGTTCCATCCAGGGAAAAAATACAACCATTGAGGATCGAGACCCATTCTTGGTACACAAATACTTGTTATGGTGCCTTGTCATGACCTTTGAGCTGCAAGAACTCTACCCCGCCTAGAACTCTGCCCCGACTGGAACTCTGCCTCGGCTGGAACTTTGCCGTGCATGGAACTCTACCCCTCTTGGAATTGTGCCTCAGCTGGAACTTTGCCTTGGCTGGAATTTTTCCCCACCTAAAACTATGCTCGCCTAGAACTCTGCCTCGCCAGAACCATGCCCGGTTGGAACTTTGCCTCGGCTGGAACTCTACCCCAGCTGGAACTTTGCCCCAGCTGGAACTTTTCCCCGCCGGAACTCTACTTTGACTAGAACTATGCCCTCAGATGGAACTCTGCCCCGAATGGAACTGTGCCCCGGTTGGAACTTTGCCCCGGCTGGAACTGTGCCTTGGTTGGAACTATGCCCCAGTTGAAACACTGCCCGCATTGGAACTTTTTCCATTTAACATTACCAATGTAGAATTGTGAAGATTCTAAATATCTAAATATTTGCTAGCTCAATAACTCTCTATAGGAAGTATGTTCAACAATGCATGAGCTTTATTGGAAGGAAAAAGAACCTCACAGGAACCCTGCCCTTGTTGGAACCTTGCCCTTGTTGGAACTCTACCCCGGTTGGAACTCTGCCCTAGCTGGAACTTTTCCTTGGTTGGAACTGTGCCCCACTGGAACTGTGCCCGGTTGGAAATTTGCCTTGCTAGAACTCTCCTACAACTGGAACTCTGCCCTTGGCTGGAACTCTGCCTCGACTAGAACCTTGCCCCTGGCTGGAACTCTGCCTCATTGAGAATCCAAATATCTAAATATTTGCTAGCTCAATACGTTCGACAATGCATGAAATTTTGGAAGGAACTCTTCCCTCACAGGAACCCTTCCCCGATTGGAACACTACCCTGGCTGGAACTGTGACCTAGTTGAAACTCTGGACCTATTCCAAGATCATATCATTGTACAATTCTCTGTCGATATGGGACAATTTGTCCCTTCTCTTCTGTACTGTGGCTACCATGTCCCTTTCTCTACTAAATTGTGACTGCTATAGCATGACTGTGGTGCCCTATCCTAGCTGAGCTAACCCTGTGTCAAACCCTATGACTGTGTCTTTGTTGTACTTCATGCATATTGTTTGTTAGACACTTTCAAGATTATTTGGATTGGCTTGAATGTCACAATGATTTTGCAAAAAACAGATGCAGAAATAAGAATCTACTGGTCAGCACCATGATTGTGGTTGTTATCGTAGAAAATTGATATAGGGGAGGAGTTAAGTTTTTGGTCATATCCTATAAAATTCCCACTTTGCCCTGACTGGAGCTCTGCCTCGGATACCATCCTACTTGAGAATGGGTCTCACATCTACACGAACTTTAACAGTTGTTAGTTGAATATGCAAGTCCCTCACAGGAACCCTGCCCTGATTGGAACTCTGCCTCGGTTGGAAATCTGCTCCAATTGGAACTTTGCCCCAGTTGGAACCCTGGCCCAATTGGAACTCTGCCTCAGTTGGAACTCTGTCCCAGTTGGAACTTTACCCCTTAACAATAATATCTAAAGCGAAGAGAAGATGTTGCTTACCTAGTAGATGGGTTCTGCAAGACAAAGAAATCCAGCTGGGGCAGAGTTCCAGGCGGGGCAAAGTTCCAGCCGGGCAGGGTTCCAGCAGGGGCAGGGTTCCAGTCGGGGTAGGATTCTAGCAGGTGCAGGGTTCCAATCAGGGTAGGGTTCTAGCCGGGGTAAAGTTCTAGCCGGGGCAGGGTTCCAACCGGGGCAGGGTTCAAACCAGGGCAAAGCTCTAACCGGGCCAGAGTTCTAGCTGGGCCAGATTTCTAGCTGAGGCAAAGTTTCAATCGAGGCAGAGTTCTTAGGGCTTCAAAGGTCATGACAAGGTACCGTTACGAGGATTTGTGCACCAAGAATGGGTCTCAAGGCCTTCATCAAGGTTGAAAGAGGAAATCAAGGGACTTATATGCCAAATGAAGCTTCTTGGGCTCATGGGCCACGATGAAGGACTTGAATCATCATACATCCTCTAGATGGGATCATCGACCTTTGAATGGGATATAGGTGGCATTGAAAATAAATCCTTCAAAAATCCAGGGCATGTGAAGTAGGACCCAAGGCCTGGAGAAATAGGAACCTGGGGGCCTTGATATTTTTATTCAGTCGACATCTATTTTTCATCTACCTCTGTTATTAATAAACTCCATGGGTCTGGTAGTACTGATCAACTGACTATGATGGAATATAGCCATTTCCTTTATAACTTATGAAGCTAAATACTGCTTCCTGAATATAATTTTAGCTCTTCTATGAAATAGGGTGAGGAAGACAAAGGAGAAAAGCTTGAACGATTTTCCATTCAGCTCTCTGCTCTAGCTGATGTATATGTTAATGATGCATTTGGCTCATGGCAGCCTCATGGTTCCACATACCATATTGCAAAATATCTGCCCTCATATGCAGGACTATGCATGCAAGTGTGTACTCTATCATTAAATTTGTTTGGAATCCTGTTACTTAAACTCTGATTATTTCAATGAAAACACATTTTTGTTCAATCTTTCTAGTCCTTCAGCAAAAGGGAAGAGCCAAATTGAAGTTCCTAACATTGTATCCCTCATCAGGGTGAACTTCATCATGTGCAAGCAGTCTTGAATCCTTGCAAACCATTTGTTGCAATTGTTGTTGGTGCAAATTATGATACTAATATTGGTCCATTAAAACAGATATACAAGAAAGTTGATAAGTTGGTTCTGGGTGGTCTCATATACAATACTTATCTATGTGCTAAATATGGAGTTAAAATTGTTGGTGTTGAGGTATGTATTATTTTTCCTTCTAGTCTGAGATGTGTCTCTATGGAGTTGGCGTGTTGTTTTACTTATTTCATGTATTTCTCTTTTTTGTGTAGGATTCAGATATTGAACTTGCAAAGGAGCTGGTAGAACAGGATAAGATGCACAAAAAAATTCTAGAGATGCAGGTGCTGGTTGAGTCTGATAATTTGGATGGTATATTTGAAGGGCAATTTAGAATGATATGGCCTAATGTTGTCACCACGGGGAATCCACTTAGTGAACCTCTCACATAGCACGTGCGATCGTGGGATATTAAAGAATACCCTTAATTTCGAGAGATATTGACCCAAACTCTTTTTGTTGAAACCCCCTCCCAATACTTAAAACCTCCTCCCCACCCCATTTTATACCTAAATACTTATAAACCACCCTACCCACCCCCACCTTAAACCCCTCATCCCCCCAATACCTGCAATATATTGGTTCGATTTTTTATAATTTTAAAACCCACAATATGAACTAACGTGATAGGATATTGGTCAACAAGTGAAGCCCCCGTGGTTGTCACATGCAATTTAGAATGCATGAACTTTTGTCTGAAATGTCCAACAAAATTGTATGGCTTAATGTTGTCACATGCAGTGTAATTGTTGATGGTCTTGGCAAAGAAGACAACTTTGAGGAGGGTATGAAACTTTTCCATGAAATGTCCAACAAAAAACATTTTCCCTAATGTTGTTGTGGCGATGAGGTCTTTGTGTTAGTGGAAATGAGGTCTTTATTCCCATGAGAAGCATCTATCTCCAAATGGATCGGGAACTGCTTTAAGGATGCAAGGCCAGGTGTGGCTCTCTTTTGCTAAAATTGTGGCATCAAGAACTTGTCAATCTCATATCCTAATGGAATTTAGCTCTGTCAGTCTCATATCCTAATGAAATTTAGTTTTGTCAATCTCATATCCTAAAATAATTTAGTTTTGGAGTTTTTTAAATCTAAAAGCTGGTTTTTGGCTTTGGAGAGCAAGTTTGTGCATTGGTGTGATCCTGCCTTGCCTCCTTCATCACTCTGGTTTTGGGGTTCAAGTGCCCTATGATAGCATCCTCCTTCACTCTGGTACAAACATTGCTACCAACAGTTTCAGTGCAATGTCTTGTGGTTACTTTTTTAACTTGATGAACTCTACCTCGCTTGTTGGAACCTTGCCCTTGTTGGAACTATGCCCTGGCTGGAACTCTGCCCCAGTTGGAACTCTGCTCAGTTGGAACTTTGACCCAGTTGGAACTCTTCCCAGGGCAGAGTTCCAGCCGAGGCATGCATGCTGGCACAGAGTTCCAGCCGGGGAAAAGTCACAACTCCCTCTAGCCAGGGCATGCATGCCCAAGGCAAAGTTCCAGCTGGGGTAGAGTTCCAGCCGGGGCATGCATGTCGAGGCAGAGCTCCAGCTGGGGCATCCCTCCAGCCAGGGTAGAGTCACAACTCCCTCTAGCAAACTTAACAACACCATTGAGCTATCATCTAAGGTTTGATGAAGACAACCATTTCCATATGTAAGAAGATGATCTCAATCATCCAACACCGTTTCCATGTGTTTCTTTTAGTGATCCTCTATATTGTTATTGTGAAAATGTATTAAATGCTTCTCAAGTTAGGTTTTAAGCCATATCAACATTGAAAACTTAACAAATACACCTTCATATACCCTTCTGTTGTTGGAACCCTGCCCTTGTTGGAGCTTTTCCCTGGCTGAAACTCTGCCCCGCTGGAACTCTACCTCGGCTGGAACTTTGCCTCGCTGGAAATCTGCTTCGATTGGAACTATGCCCTCGAATGGAACTTTGCCCCTACTAGAACTATTCCCTGGCTAAAACTGTGGCTCGGATGGAACTCTGACCCGAATAGAACTATGCCCTGGCTAGAATTGTGGCTCGATTGGAACTGTGGCCTGGTTGGAACTATGCCCTGGCTAGAACTGTGGCTCGGTTGGAACTATGGCCTGGTTGGAACTCTGCCTCCTTGAGAATCCAAATATCTAAATATTTGCTAGCTCAATACATTTGACAATGCATGAACTTTTGGAAGGAACTCTTCCCTCACAGGTACCCTGCCTTGATTGGAAGTCTACCTTGGCTGGAACTGTGACCTGGTTGGAACTCTGGACCTATTCCAAGATCATATCATTGTACAATTCTCTGTCGATATGGGACAATGTGTCCCTTCTTTGTTGTACTGTGGCTATCGCGTCCCTTTCTCTGCTAAAATGTGACTGTTGTAGCATGACTGTGGTGCCCTATCCTAGCCGAGCTATGACTATGTCAAACCCTAGATGATAGGTCAATGGAGGTGTTAAGTTTGCTAGAGGGAGCTATGACTTCCCCCCGGCTGGAACTCTTCCCTTGCTGGAACTTTGCCCCGGCTGGAACTCTACCCCGGCTACATTTCTTTGTCTTGCAGAACCCATCTACTAGGGTATTATACGTAAGAATATTAGGAGCTTATTGTTTGCTCATCATTTGGATGAAAAGCTGGACTCAAACTCGATTTTGTCATTCTTGCGAATCCCTTTGATCCGGCTATTGAAGCTTACAATGTCTGGAATATAGCCATGTGCTTACATTCCTTCAAACACTTTGAATGTAGTGGGATTAAAAGTATGAAAAAAGTGTTGGGCGCTTGAGATAATATTCTTACATATGGAAAGGGTTGTCTTCGTCAAACCCTAGATGATAGTTCAATGGTGGTGTTAAGTTTTCTAGAGGAATATGTGACTTTTCCCTGGCTGGAACTCTTCCCTGGCATGCATGCCTCGGCTAGAACACTTTTCTCAGCTGGAACTTTGCCTCGGCTAAAAATTTTCCCTGGCTGGAACTATGACTCCGTTGGAACTCTGCTCTGATTGGAACTCTGCCTCGACTGGAAGTTCCTGTCGGAGCAGAGTTCCAATGGGGAAAATTTCCAACCGGGGAAGAGTTCTAGCCAAGGCAAAGTTCCAGCAGGGGCAGGGTTCCAACCGGGGCAGAGTTCCAACCGAGGCAGAGTTCCAACCGGGGCACGGTTCCTGTGAGGGAAAATGTGTCCCTTCTCTGCTGTATTGTGGTTACCGTGTCCCTTTCTCTGCTAAACTGTGACTGTTGTAGCATGACTATGGTGCCCTATCCTAGCCAAATTATGACTGTGTCAAACCCTAGATGATAGATGGTGGTGTTAAGTTTGCTAGAGGGAGCTATGACTTTTCCCTGGCTGGAACTCTACCTCGACTGGAACTTTTCCCCGATTGGAACTTTGCTCTGACTCGTCAAACCCTAGATGATAGGTCAATGGTGGTGTTAAGTTTGCTAGAGGGAGCTGTGACTCTGTCCTAGCTAGAACTCTGCTTGGCATGCATGCCCCGACTGGAACTCTGCCCTCGGCTGGAACTCCACCCTAGGTTGGAACTCTGCTCTTGGCTAGAACTCTGCCCCAGTTGGAACTATGCTTTGGCTGAAACTTTTCCCTGGCTGGAACTATGCCCTAGTTGGAACATGAATGTTAGATATATGCTCTAACATGGAAATGTGCCATGGCTGGAACTTTTCCCTGGCTGGAACTCTGCCCCGGTTGGAACTATGCTCTGGCTGGAACTTTTCCCTGGCTGGAACTGTGCCCTAGTTGGAACTATGCTCTGGCTGGAACTTTTCCCTGGCTGGAACTGTGCCCTTGATGGTTGTGGAAGAGAAATTGTAGGAGTATCTTGAGTAATTTAGTCCCTGACCAAATTCAAACACTTTCTTCCTTGTGTAAAATCTGTATGTTCAACCCGGATAGCCTGTTTGATGATTGGGACGCATGTTGATGTTTGTCATCGGTGTCTTCACAAACTCTTGAGGGTACCATGTGATAGGAAATATCCCACCTGAACAGTAGCATACACACAACTTTCAGGTACTTCATTTTTGCTGTAGTACTTTTTTTTTTAATCAAAAGAAACTGACGGTCCAATGCAAATCTCAAATTCACAAAGTGAGAACAAAACAAATACATCGCCAATGGAAAAGAGGTAGGGGAGTTCTAATTCTTTGCTCCATATCATCATTAGTAGTAGATTTCATTTTACACCAACTTTTGCCTAACTCAGCTTTGGTCGACAAAATAAACTTGAAAGGCATCAACAAATAAGGGCATTCCATCCTTGTAATTAGGGAAAACATCAAACTGCCAACAAGGGTGATGTCGGTCATGAGGTTTCCCTAGCTTTCAAGATCATCAGAAATGTAGAATATTGAATATTTTATGATAAATTGTTGCAATCACACTAAAAAATCCTCGTATAAACTTCCTTGCATTGTTGCAACAACTCATAATTTTGTTGTGAAACATGAACTTGACTCTTAATTTATAATTCATATCCAATTAACTGCTTAGAATGCCTGAACAGTCCACCATATCCATATATTGTATCTTCAAGGAAGAGAAACAAATGTTAATATACTTTATAGATGATCTTTTCCATGTCCATGAATTAAAATGGTTTTTAAATTTATTAAAAAAAGGAATCAATGACATTGCCTATGAACTAAGTTATAAAAATCACAATCCAATTTAAGAAAAAAATGTGGATAAGCACTACTAAATGGCAGCAAACGACATATCAAGAATGCAAATCCAATATGAAACGACCTTCCTTAGAGACATTCAGAGTTGGGATGTCAATGGAGAAATTCAAAGGGATAACTCCATAAGGAGAGAGGCGCTACACGAAACTACTCAAGGACAGGGAAGTTGTTAGAGAGGAGGTATCAAATTCGAGCCTTCAAGAACAGTTGTTGCAAATAGAGAAAACCAAGATAGAATCATTGGTTAGCTAAATCTTCCTAGAAGATCCAATGGATTTTGAAATAAGGTCAACCAAAAATGTGGAACAGCTCATCATCACTCAGAATGGCATCTTCAGGAGCAGTGCAGCCATCACTAATGTAAAGGGAAAACAAAACCACACATTATCAAGGATGTATATTGAAGATACAGAGTACCACACATTTTTTGCATTATCCCTGATTGTGATATTATTTTGTTGTAGAAATGATCATCCGCTATGAAATATTGAAACTCTCCATTGCTATAATCCAAATAATGATAATGAAATAGGAGCATAAAGATGGGTTGTTGCTAAGTTTTGCAATAAGGTAGGAAATCCCTTTCACTATATTTTCTTCATGAGGATTGGAATTAAGACTCAAAAAGACATTCCAGATGGGTGGCACCACGGTGGATGGATTGTGAAGATCATTTGTTAGGCTTTGCTGGTAGTTTTGATGTTTTTCCTTCCCAATTCTGTCATCAGTGTTTATGGTAAGTTCTTTGATTGGTGAAGTTCCAATACCATTTAGAATGAACTTTAGTTCCATCATTGTGACTGATTTATGCGTTCTGCATCAACAGATGTTGATTTTATTGAGTAGATGAGAGATGGTAGAACTATTGTTGTATTTTCAATATGTTTATGCAATACCGATGATGTTTAAAGCTAACATATGTAACTCGGTCAATGACAGAGAAGATTTCTAGTTTTGGTGGGTAAGATTTCAGATGTTCTTCCAATATCAAAGTTTATAAGCAAATCATATTTGGTGTTTTTGTATTTTTTGGTTTGACGGTTGCTGGTTGTGTTTTGAACAGTTGCTCCTCTTAAAGGCCTCTTTAAAGGGAATTTTTTGTGATTTTATAACTCTGTAATTTTGTATATATATTAATATAATTGTCCATGAACTTTTTGCAGGACAACATTCGAGAGACAAAGGCAGCATTCATATTTTTTGAGTTGATATCAGCTCATGGACAAAAAGAGTCAAACATTTTTTACAAATATAAGCAAATCAAGCAAAGGAATGAGCTTCTCAAAAGTAACACCTACACCCAATTCTGGAAGTAGCTGAACCTTCCAACCACAGAGGATTCACAAGCAAAAGAGGTGGCTGAAACTGAAGGTCACACAGAGGAGATTCTGAAACTTATAATGGAACAGAATGCACAGAATAGAGAGATGGAAGAAGAAATGGATAAATCGATAAAGGAGAAATAACAGAGTGTGCAGATGGCCATTATCCCTCTGGAGACTGTCCCTCTAACAGGAAATCAGAAAATTGCAAGAGGAAGCTAAAAACAACCAAGAACTGAAGTCTTTGTTTGAGTCAGCATGGAACATCAGCCAAAGTCAAAGATATGAGTCACCAATTACTTCCACAAAATCAGCACCAAGGATCCAAACAAATGAACAGAATTCCTATATTTTGTAATTTGTGATCTAATTAGTTAGATATTTTATCCATAATATCCTAGTCATTTATGACAGGAGTAGATGTAAATAACTGTATAAATACTTCTTTCTTTGAAGTATTGAGGGTTGATTTTTGCACCGAGGAGCTATTGTGTAAACTTTACAAAGGATCGACCATTAATAAAACAGGATTGTTTAGAGGATTCTTGTGTCAAATTGTTGGTGATGTCTCTCTATCTTTGTTGAATGTTTTCTTATTCTATGTGATTGTAGAACATTGTGAAGAGTGAGTGTAAAACATAAAAACCAATACTGCTAACAAATTTGCTCTTTGTATAGTTTGGCAAGCCAAAATGATAACTGCAACATTCTTTCACATGTTGATAAAGACTCTTTTGAATGCCTACTTTGATGTTTTTGAGGAACCTAATTCTCTTCCTCATTTAATGATTGAACTACCAATATTGTTTTCATTTTTCAATTTATTTTAATATATTTTCTGTTTTTATTTGTTAGTATATGTTCAGAACTGTGTAATGAGGAATTTTTTTTATCAACAGATGAAGCTTGATTGAAATAATTATATGTGGTCCCACTTGCACAGGGTGGAACATCATCCATTTCAAAACGATCTTTAACCTACTATAACCATAACATATATGTAAAACATATTGAACGTATAATTAGTTAGTGCATTGAATAAAGTAAAGTAATTGCCCATCCACAACTACTTTACCATTGATTAATAAAAAAAAAATTTGAGCTGGACTTACTTATTTTGAGCAAGCAAATAAGGTCGATAAATAAGCTCGGGTTACCATTTAATACTGTCAAAGGAAGAAGAATAAGAATAAGGTGCAAAGGGTGTCTTGCAATATGAACATCATGCCACTTTGCTATAACATAACATATATGTAAAACATATTGAAGGTATCTTGCAATATGAACATCATGCCACATTCCAATAAAAAGCAATTTTACCAATCACTAACTGTCATTTCTTTTTGAAATGAAACAATGAAACTACCTGTTATTTATTTTTTAAATGAAATACATCGGAGGTATTCATTATTGTCCTGGAATTTCAGTGGTTAATATACATACAAATATAATATTATAAACACATCGTATTGTAAGTGCAAGGTCGTAATTGTAAGTCTATCAAAATGTATGTTGTAAAATATAACGAATTTTTTGAAGAAATATGTGTTAAAACAACTGAAAAAGAAGAAATCAATTCCAAACAACAGCGTGGTTGATTGTTCAATATGTGCTATGGTTTATACAAGAATTGACATTGCTTAAACAACGGGAATAATAAACCAATTTGAGTAAACCAGGGCCACATCATTGAGTGACAGTACAAACAATTTATAGGTACTTTATATGAACCTTAGGTTATGTAATCCGTTACAATGGAAAGAATGGAAGTCCATGTTTGACTTGTTTGGCAGGATGCAAACTACAGGTGTTACATTGATAAACGTAGACCAACAAGAGGATGTCTTTAACCTTATTTGGTGTAGGTGTGAACTGGAGCAGCAAAAGAGTTGCATTGTCTTCTACAAAGCTTTGAATATATGGCAGCATTTCAAGCAACAAAAGCTGCAATTTGGGGTGAGGGGTAGCTGGTGACAGGCATGAACACAGAGACTTAATGGGAGTGATGTAGTTATCTGACTGTAATCCCACGAGGTGGGAGTGTTGGAAGGTACTGTAACGTCAATTACTCACTGGCTTCTTGTAACAGCTAGTAACTGAATGGACTCAGTTCTACATCATCACATTTTCTGCAGAAACAACCATAGATATGATAAAACATAGAAAATAGGGAAGACTACCATTACATGTGTATATACACATATTTTTTAATGTGTGTTATATGCATATGCATATAAAAAATGTTCTTGTTTGCTATAGGATCCTCATGTTCTGTCTTTCTTTTAACCATTCAACATACTGAGTTTTCTTGTGCTTCCTGTATGTATCTAACAATAAAAGAAAGAGTTTATTTTCATTTCAATTAGCATATCAGATACCATAATCAGATTTTAACATTCACAAGCTTGCTAGGCAATGGATTCAGAAAGTAGGGATAAATGCACAAGCATTCTTCTTTTCCATTTTTTTAATCAAAATATGTTTTATGAAATAGAAATATAACAGCCATGAATCTTCTATCTACAATTAGACAGAGCTCCACCAGTAATAACCAAGCAAAACCTCACACTATAAGTTTCTGATTATAACTTCTAGAAAGACAATAAACGAAAATCCTACAAGCATGTTCAAGGAACAGCATAAATGTTCTAAACTCTCAACGTCTAAATTACAGTTTATGAACATTGAACAACATGACATACATGACATACACACAAGAGAATGAGTTTTCAGCCAAAATATTACACACAAGTTTTCCTCCAGGAAGTCGTTGTTTGAAACAGCTAGCTATGTGAGATATGTTCACCTATCTCAGTTTGGTCTATGTCAGCAAATCCACGTGTGAGAATGCTTTGGGGAAACATCCACCATTCTTTGAGGCCCACAAAATTCTTATTATAAGTAACAATATTGTTTCAAATATAATAAGTAGTGAGAACTAGAGGAACATGGAACTCCATGACTTCAAGTTTGACCTCAAAATACCATCCTAGGCCCTGTGAACTACAGAGGTAGGTGATTTCCATGTTGTGGAAAATCGGTTACAAGATAATCAGAGTATATGATCTCTGAAATAGGCTTTGTAGTTTATGTTCTCTCAAGAAGTTTTGTGTGATGCTGTGAGGCTAATCTCTCTGCAACATCTGTGAGAGACTTGAAATTGCATTTAACCAATGCCTCGACAAACAAGCGAGTTTCTTCCCTTGTGTTTCCTTGTGGGACATATACCACATACAATTCTATGACCAATGTGCCTGGCCTTCCGTCAATTATTTCTGGGTGAACAATTATGATAGAAGAATAATTCTGCAGGCACAAACAAAAAACATGTAGTTATTCAATGAAACCTGTAACATATTCGCACAATGTACATTGCAGACATACAAGAATGGTATTTGAAAAAAGAGGTGGTAGCCTTTCATTCTTCATTTTTCAACAGTTTATAATCTAACAGAATAGACAAGAATATTGTGTTTCAGTGTGATTCTAAGAGTGTACCCTATCCATCGTTTTTTCTCAGGCCTCCATTGCAGAAGCAGTTTTAGGGCTTCAAGCATGAACAAATAGTTATCTGAGTTTTTTTTAGTTTTTCAAGTTCAATTTTATGCCGGCAGAGGTTTGTTGATTTCATCAGTTAATGACAACTTCCAATTTTTTGCCATTGCCATGTTTGCAACATTGTGAAAGATAGGGTTTGTGAAGACTCAAAAGCAGGTAAAGCCTATAAAATAAATGTCTGAGACTTTGCACATCAAAGGAACATAAAATTTAAAATATATATCCTTCAGAAGATAGCAGAAGGCCTCCAAGCACTATTACATCGGAGGGGGTTTTTTGTAATCTTGAGCCTACACACTTTGGACACATTTAGGGAGCTAGATAATACTTGGAGAATCTTCAAAATAAAACATGTGTCTCGGGCTCTGATCTAAATTCAAGCAACTTGCGAAGAACCTACTGAGAAGCTAAATAATTATACAATACAAAGTACATTTGACATGAACAAGTACTAGACAAAAAAATCACAGAAATAATATAAAAACCTTTTAAGAAATTAATACACTAATTCAAATCAAATCATCATACATATGTAGTTAATACACTAATAGGGCACATATTGATTCAAAGTTTATCTGTGCCCTATTAGCCTTGAGATTATCATCATATGTAGTTCCAGCTAATCTTCTTCCTGATAGAATGGACCTGAGCCCAGCTCCATCATCCTGGCTTGTAGTCAGTGTCACATACCCCAATTCTGTAAAAATTATGTAAATTGTTCAATTGTATTTCTGAGACATTATGTTAAATTAAATCCTAAGTAGGGATTGATGACTCAGTAGAGTCAACAGTAATGGAGTGTAATTCAGAATATTTTATTATTAATAAATAAATTATGGAGACAACAGCATGGGAGAGCTGTTAAAAAGAGGTTACTGGTCAAATTGGTGGATGGAACTAGGTGGAAAGGCAAAAGACAAGTGGCAGCATCCTCAAACACTTCCTAAGTTGCAGGTGGCAACTTCCCTATATTTGGGGTCATGATTCCCCAAGAAAGTGGAATCAGAGCAGGTGGCTCATTAAATGACAGTTAACCCAACAAAGACCTAGGGAATCTTTTAAAAGTACTCAATGAAGAGAGCTGAGGCTGCTCAGATATTTTCCAGAGAGAATTCATTCAGGTGAATGTTATTCAGGAAATCCATTGAGGAAGAGGGAAATACAGTAAGGAAGTTGTTTAAGGAGGATTGCTGCAGTAACTTGATTTTATTACAGCTTTGTGGGCTGAGAGAACTGACTGATAGTTCTGAGTTAATACTGAGTTTGAAACTAGTATCTGACTTTGCTGCACCTAGTTCCAGCCAGGGAGACCAGAGCAAGCTCGGGGGTCCTAAGAAGTCGTTGTCTGAGCGCTCTCCAGGAGTTGGTAGGGAGGAACAGCCTCCCATTGTTGTTGTTGTCCACAGCTTAAACAGGTTCTGTCAGTTATTTCTTTATGTTTACTGTGTATGAATGGATGCATGTTATGTTTATTTTATATGTCTGAGGAGTTAGTTAGTTTAGTAAAGTTAGTATCTCAGAATATCAGTAGTTAAATCTGTTAAAATTTACTGTGTTTTTCCACATCTAGGATCACCAAACCGTACTCCAGCACAGTATCTCGGTATTGAGAAGTAGTATGCTTCTGAACCAAGTTTCCTATTAATTTACTTTCAGTAACCACGAGTGTTTCACCAATTTATAAGTTACTGTATCTTTGTTTTAACTGTATCTTTGTTTTCTATAAATGCTACTGTACAGTATAGAAAGCAGAAGTTCGATTAGAATTCATATTGTTTTACTTTATAAGTTTCCTTCTTTGTATTCAGATAATTCCATTTCTAGAAATTTACTCAAAGCAATAACTAGTTACATAACTACTATTTCTCTTTATTCAGATTATAAATATGTTAATACTTGTACTTACAGAATATTAGTAGGACTAAACAAATGTTAAGTTATTTTAATATTCAAGCAAGCTATCTAGAACTGTAGTAGTATATTAATGATATAGTTCTTTTACTTTTATTTTTTCTTTATTAAAATTATTTTTCTAACAATACTTATAATTATAACTCTATCTTTTATGGATTAAAAATGCATGCTATTTTATAGATAGTTATATAAAATAGGTCATAAGAAGTGTTAAATAATTCTTTTATTTTATTTTCATAAGTAAATAATAACTTTACAGATAGATTAAAGTCTATCAGAACCTTTTAAGTAATTACATATCAGTACAGGAAATTTAAAATAGCATAATGCTATTTTCTGTACGCTGTAAAATAATCAAGGTTACACATATGGGGAACTTAATACTCAAATAAAGACAGAACTATTATTTTATATTAGTAAGTAATATTGCTATAATAATATTATACTTTATATTATCCAACATAGGAACTTTATTCTTTTAAAAACTTGAGGAATATAAATATTTAAATTACAAATTAAATATACTCGGTCTTACATAATAAATGGACTTTTCTTAGAAATTTCGTTAAGTAAATTAAAAACAAAATGTAAGAACTTACATAGCTTAAGAATGTAAACCCTAATTATCACTTACCAGAAATTACATAACAAGTACATCAAGGAATAACCCAGGTATGTAGCCTAACAGTATTTTTTTACAAAAGGAAATAGCTATAGTAAAAATAACTCAACTATATAAATTAAATACACAGACAAGTAACAGAACATTAGACTACTCGTTTATCGAGCCTAATCAATATGATAATAATCATTTATTTTACTCACAGATTCAGATAGAATAGGTATGTAATACATAGTATTAGGTTAAGAAATTATTTTTGTTTCTTAAACTGTAGAAATTAGGGTTTGACCCTATATTTCTAAACTTATGTATATAAATACAAACTGTAAAAGTAAGACATTATTTTCTTTCTACGGCCGCATTATAAATTAACATTGTAAGGCTATCATAAGCCTGTAATTTATTATTCTATACAGTTCACAGACTGAAAATACATGCTGTAGTATAAACTAAAAACTTCGGACAAACAGTATGTTATTTATATCATAAATCGTTGGGTAAAAACCCTGAATCTTTTAAAGTACAGTCAAAACGAAAATTCGAGGTCTTAACCTCTTTGCAAATAGGCTTGCAGCTAAATAATTCCAACTATAGATGAGGATTCGATACTTTTACTTTAATTCGAGTTCTGAGGACTCTCGGTTCTGCGACATTATGAACTTTCTTTATTTTTCTTATTCGACGACCGATTTTTTCTTGTAGGCGGTTCGCCTTGTTAACCTATAGTTAATCTAGAATAAGTTTTTCAAGTTTTTCTTAGAAGGTTTAACGAGCAAGTAATTATTATTAGCATATGAGGAAAGTGTAGTTGTGAACCTTCGTTGAAATATTACTTAGTAAGTTAAAAACTTCTAATGTTGTTTCATCGGATGGTAGGTTAAGTTTTTTTTATATAAATTATGAAATGTATTTACATTCATTAAAACTTATAATTGTTTTAAGAGATTAAATTCTATATTAGTTATAAATTAGTTTAAAAAAGAGATTAGTTTATAATTTATGAAATGTATTAGCATTTATATTTGTTTCATGGGACGGTAAGTTAAGTTTTTTTGTATATATAAATTATGAAATGCATTTGCATTCATTAAAACTTATAATTGTTTTAAGAGAGTAAATACTATATTAGTTATGAATTAGTTTAAAAAGGAGATTAATTTATAATTTATGAAATGTATTAGCATTTACAGTTGTTACGAAAGTAAATATTACATTTGTTATAAATTAGGTTATAAAAGAGATTAGTTTATAATTTATGAAATGTATTAGCAGGGTGATTCCATGAAGATGGGTAACACTTTTTGGCCAAATTTGGCGATGAAAACCTGATTTTTTACTCATGTGCTAGATAGAAGCCCTCAAAACGCATATATGCCATGTGAATTTTGACTTGCAGTTAAAAAACAAATTGTAGAATATTATGTTGGCTTCATAGTGATATTTTTTTAAAAATATTCCGATGTCATTTAATGTGTGAATTTTTGCATTTAATGAACTGTGTGACCTTAAAAATTTGAAGAAGCTAATACGT
>LPNX010731297.1:390924-451629 GCA_001517045.1 Pseudotsuga menziesii | reverse complement strand
TTGCCGCGGCCGTAGCTGGTTGTGTTCATTTTAGTTAATTATAGATGCATATTTACATGATGCTGAAACTTAATATGTGCCGCACGCCCCGATATTCAATCGGTGACAATTTAAATCTCAAAACAAAGCATAGTCGATCAATGGTGGGGCCTTGGCCTTTAGCTCCACACCATGATCATTTACAATATATACATCATATACATCTAATGTAACGGGGTCGAGACCGGGACGTGACAATGCCTTTCTTTGACATCTTCAGATGGCTGTAATTGTTGTTGATGGATGTGCTAAAAATATTCAATTTTTTTTGTTGCAGTGTTGTCCTTGGTTTGAACTGATATGAATGATTTCTTCCCGGATGAGCACCTTGAATGCGTGGACTTGCATTGTAGATGTACACAGATATATGAGGAAACAATGACTCTGTTTTCTTCTTGTTTTTGCTGAACAGAGACACCCTGGTCAGAGGGTTTGTAGGTCTCTATGATATGATGTTCTCATTCAAAGGCAATTGTGAAGATGGATAATTTACTTGTGTGGGATATTATGGTCATGCCCTTTGTGATTGTGGTAGGTGCAACTGTCTCTGGTATTTGATAGATTTTTCCTTCCAAAGTGAAAACGACACTACAAGGTAATGACTAATATATATCATGACCCTTCCACATATGTGGGTGTCCTAAAAGAATATCACATAATTCAAGTGGGACCACATCACACAATACCTCGTATTTGAAAGGATTGATGCCATATGGTAGGTGACATTGCTTAGTAATGAAGATACCTCATCGTTGGCTTAGCCAACCAATGTTGTATGGTTGCGGGTGTGGTGTTGTTGGAAGCTCCAATATCTTGATGACTTCTACCGAGATCATGTTCTTTTGGTTTCCATTTTCAAAAAAAAATGTAGTGGGATTCCTTTCACCCACATCTGCGAGTGGAATAGGCACTCCTCTACCTTTGACTCTTTAGGTTCTTCTTGTTGTATATGTGTGGTAGAAACAATGACACTAGGTTTTGCACCAGAATTGGGATCTGATTCTTTGATCTTAGCCACCAATGACTGCTTTGAGCAACATTCATCAGTGTTATGCTAGGGATTTTTGGAACTCACACCAGTTCCCAGTGTCCTTATTTGTATTTTATTATGGAAGGGAATGGTTTTTCTTTCCTTGTCCCATGTTTCATGGGTCAGGATTTCCCTTTCCATGCCTCTACGGTGGATTCACAGGTCTAAGTTCTCGCTTGTTCTTTTTTCAAAATTTATCCTCGATTTTCATAGCATACTGATAGACATATCCAAGTGAATATATGTCAAGGAATTCCATATTGTTTCAGATATATTGATATAGGCCACTGCAATATTTCAGTACCAGGTGTTGCTTGGAGTCCTTGATACCAAAATTTGTGTGCAATGTATGAAAGTTGCTGGTATACTCCAACACCGTCTGATCCCTCTCTTGACATAGAATGGTGCATTTTGTGTACTGGTCATGATAGTTTTCCATAGGGTAATACAGTTCCTTGACAACATCTATGAAGGAGTCCCAAATGGGACTAGTCTCGAACATTCTAGACTCGCCTGATGATTTTTTCTCACAATAAGTATCCCAACAATTTTTGACATGGGGGCCAGCCTTAAGAAGCGCAAAGGTGACCTTTTCCTCGTCGAAAAAAAATTGGGCAGAGAAATACCATTCTAGAAAATTCAACCACTTATCTAGGGCATAAACATCGATATGGCCTTCAAATAAAGGAATATCAAAGTTAACTTATACCTTGAATGGAATTGCATCTCTGAAATGGATACTCATTGAAGGTGCATTCACCACAATCGACATTCTTAGAAGGATTTGGGTGAAACTATCCATCATCTCATTCCTTTGTCGCATGAGGGATTCCTTGAGAAACGACTTGATAGGATCTAATGCTCCATTGTTTCTCTTTTCTTCCACAATGGGAGATTGTTTTGGGTGGTGAGAGTGACCTTCCCCAAGTGAAACTAGTTCGAGACCCAACTCTCTATACCATGACCTCGTCAGGGACACGCATCGAGAAACAATCAAAGAGAATATTTGCTATGATACAACTGATATAGATTTATGGGAGAATGAAATCAAATAACATATATAGAATCATAAACATAGACATATAACAAATAAAATAGATATAAATTAAATACATATTCTATTAAATCATGGAAATAGAACATACTGCAAATACAACAGCTAGAATGGTGGTAGCTATCTCTGAGAAGAGATGTGGTTGATATGCTCATCCATGCCAAGATGAATAAAAAATGATTCCAAAGGGGCCTATTTATAATAATAATGAGGTCCATAACCCTAACGTTCCAAAATGTAACCCTAAAAGATAAACTTTCATAAAGTTTGTGACCCCAAGGTGGTTAGTTGAACAATCAAATTCCTGGTGTCATAACGTTTACGTACGATTTCCAATTTGGGCACTCGATATCCCATTGGAAAGGTATATGTGAGATTTAAATATTTCTAATTGGGCCAAATGTATGGCATAAATACCATTTGTCTCCCCTAATCACCAAAAAATTCTGTTTAGGACCTCAAAACGCCCCCAAAAGTTTGGGACCAAAAAAACCATAAAAAAATAACTAGGAAACCGAGAAAATGGACAATTGTTTTGAGCTAGTGGAATAGGTGGGAAGCCACCAATATCCATATGGATCAATCCTCCCCCCTTAGGAAGAAATGATCTCCATTGTTTCAAATCCCATATCATATCTCGAACTGTGTGTTGAGTTGATATTTTGGTGCGACGTTTTCTGAAGTGAAGAGGCTTCCTTTCTTTGACATCTTCAGATGGATGTAATTACTATTGATGGATGCATTGGAAATTTTCAAAAATATTGGTTTCTTTGTTGTCCTTGGTTTGAAGCGATATGGATGAATTCTTCTCAAAGGAGCACCTTGAATACATGGCCTTACATCGTAGAGGTACTCGGATAGATGAGGAAACAATGACTCTATTTTCTTCTTGTTTTTGCTTAGTAGAGACACCTTGTGCAGAGGGTGTGGAGGTATCTATGATATGATGTTCTCCTTCAAAGGATATTGTGAAGAGGGATAATTTCGATGTGTGGGAAATTATCTTCCTTCCCTGTGATACTGTGGTATGTGCAATTGTCTTTGATATCCGATAGATTTTTCCTCCCAAAGTGACAATGACACTATGAGGTTGTGACTCATATATAGCAGGATGCTTCCACATATATGGGTGTCCTAAAATCACATCACATAATTCAAGTGGGGCCACATCAAACAATACCTCTTCTTTGAAAGGTTTGATGCCATATGTTAGGCGACATTGCTGAGTAACGTGGATACCTCGTCCTTGGCTTAGCCAACCAATGTTGTATGGTTGCGAGTGTGGTGTTGTTAGAAGCTCCAATCTCTTTATGAATTATGATAATATTAGGATCTTTTGGATGCCATTCTTAATAATAAAATGTAGTGGGATTCCCTTCACCCACATCTGCGAGTGGAAGAGGTGCTCCTCTGCCTTTGACTCTTCAAGTTCCTCTGGTTGGATCTATGTGGTAGTAACAATGACACTGGGTTCTGCATCAATTATCTACTTCCCATAGTATGCATATGTGAGATTGGGTTCTAAATCAGAATTGTGATTAGATTCTTTGATCTTGGCCACCAATGATTGCTTTGAGTGACATTCATTAATGTTGTTCCAGGGGAATTTTTGGAACTCGCACCACTTCTTGATGTCCTTCTTTGTCTTTTCACTACACTTCTTTTCTCATGGTGGGGAATGGTTGTCCTTTCCTTGTCCTATATTCTATGGGCCAAGGTTTCCTTTTCCTTACCTCTGTAGTGGTTTCCAGGTCCAAGTTCTTGCTTGTTCTTTTGCCGAAATTTCTGCTCGATTTTCATAGCATAATGATAAGAAAATCCAAGTGAAGAGATGTGTAGAAAGCTTATCTCAGTTCATATGTATCGATGTAAGCCACTGTTATATTTCAGTACCAGATGCTGCTCAAAGTAATTGATACCCAGATTTGTGCGCAAGGTATGAAATTTGTTGGTGTACTCCGACACCGTCTGGTCCCTCTCTTGACGCAGAATGGTCCATTTTGTGTACTGGTCATTATAGTTTCCTAGAGGGTAGTTCTAATCCTTAATGAAATCTATGAAGGAGGCCCAAGTGGTACTAGACTCGAACATTCTAGAATCGTATGATAATTTTTGTTTGTTGACACACGTCAGTTGACATGGGTTCACTCACTATCAACACTCTTCAACACAATCTCCCTAAACATTGCCCCAAACAGGTTTTAGCATATCCAGCAACACCTATGGAGCAGATGCAGTCTCACCTGAGATGTTTAAGGGAGGGCTATAGGAACCATGTTTTCGCAGAAAGGAGGAGGACTTGTGCACTTAATCTCACTCTATCATACTACAATTCATAGATACAAGGGGTTTTAACATATAATTTATCCAAGCTATTTATCATTGTTAACAACAAGATCCAATATCACAAGAATCATTATTTAACATTCACTTAACATATATGTCGACATGCAAGAACCCATTAAACACATAAAGACTTCACATCATCAAGATATGAAAAACATCATAGATTCAGATCGCAACATTCAAACATCTTAGATCGCATCAAATCAGGTTTAACAACAAAGAAATATTTTTCATTGATTCTCATCTCATATTAGCTTAAAAGATCAAAATAAATCCCTTGGTCGAAAGCCTCAGACCAAAACTCATTCATCCGTAGACTACACAACAATTCACAACCATAAGATCTCACAATACTGATGAGAAAAAGTTGTCATTAATGCCAAACCATTAATGAAAAAGCTGTGATCAAAGTTGATGAGATGGAAATTGTAGGTAAATATTGATGACATGGAATGATATTGGAAATTGGCACCCCGAATCACCCATTCTGTGGTCATTTGAGGGTATGGATAGAATTAAGCTTTGAATTACTCAAATATCAAATAGTCGTAGTAACTGCTTTCATCAAGACCTTGAATTGTGGAAGTCTGTTAACCCTTTGAGTGTTAAAATGATGGAGTTTTAAAGAAGGATCCATGCATCATGTGCTTCCAGCTGCAACAAACCAACACATAGAGTCTTTATGGAGGTTAAACTGGCTCAATGAACTTTGTGAAGAATGGAAGTAAGAGGGTTTCAAGATTCTGGAACCATAAAATCTCCATGGGACATAAGGGCCTTGAATCCTTGTAATGAGGAATTTTACAAACAAGTGAAGCAACCCAATTTTTGTTTTAAATAAATTAAACAATTCAAAATCGTAGGTCGGCTCCCGAAAATTTGTGGAAAAACTAGTGTAAATAGATGAAGAGTCATTCATTTGTGTATTTATTTGGTGAAGATTTGATGTGATGACAACTCTGAGGTTTTTTGGGTGGATAGGAGCAGCAACACAACAACAAAGGAGAAAGTATTATTATTTTCCCTTTTAATTTAGGCATATACTTACTATAGATTTGGGGTGTGAAAATCTTAGCTATAATTTTAGATGTCAATGGTGAGACAGCCGCAGGCAAGTGCTGGAGAATTTGGTGGTTAGAAACTTTGATTTTTGGGTTTGTGATAGTCTGAGATAGCCGTAGTAAGAGAGTGAAAGATGAAATTCTGATTTTTGGGTTTGAAGAAAGGTTCAGCAGTAGTAGATCAACAGGTGCAACAGTGAAACAATTCTTTATATCTCTGATTTTTTTGGGGCTTCAATGAGACAATAGAAATGTCAGTTTGATTATGGATTGCATGATAAAATGTGTGGAGTAGAATGATGAAGACATGATGCTGGACATAATGATATCGTAGTACCATATTGACGAAGACGTGATGCTGGTGGAAAAAATGAATATGTGCTGACACCAGAATGATGATTTGCCTATGGAGAGATTGAAGAAATGTTTATAGACATAAAGATGATGTGGACAGACCTATGATGATATAATTATGGCCAGAATGAGGATGATGTGATTGTGATGATTGTGATAATGTGTTTGACAATTATTATTGTTTGGTGACATAAATTTTTATGTAATTACAAGGTGGGACTTGTAACATTTTTATTAGTTAGATCTGAGAAAAAGCCCAAGCTGAGTCTTGGAATAGAAGCTGCTGCTTCTGATTGAGTTGTAGATGATAAACCTCACCGTTGTATCTGGTTGAATCAAAATATAAAAATATTACAAAGCTCATCTCGTGTCTCTAATGGTGTGAATTGTTTGTGATGAATGACATGTTTAATGATTAGCTTTGCATAGCATAGTATGAATGATGAATGATATATGTTAGGGTGAGAAGAAGTTGAAAAATTGGAATTAAGTGCAAGCTCACTAATTCACCCCCCACTCTCAGTGAGCCATTGTGTCCAACAATTGGTATCAGAGCTGGCCTTCATCACAAGCCTAGCAAGCTTGAAGGGATATGTGGACACAAATGGAAGGAACAACAAATATTATACACAATGAAGCTCCAGTTTTTGAAAAAATAGATTACTTTGGTTGGAGAAACAGAATGAAAGATTACTTGAAGAAATTTGGTGTTTGGGAAATTGTTGTTAATCCACCTGTCCAGTCCAACAAGAAGAAAAAGACAACAACTGAGAAAGAAAATACTATTGCCTTGAAGTTTATGAAGGATGGAATCTCAAGCCCTATCAAAGAAGGTGTAAACGAGTACACCTCTGCCAAGGATATTTGGTTCAAGCTGGAAGAAGAATACCAAATTAGGAATCAATACAAAGAAAAGGAAATAGAAGTCAAGGATGAGAAGCAAGGAGAAAAGGAGGAACAAGCTTCAAATGTAAGTGATGGTAAGAACTCTTCCGTTGGTGATAATTCTGATGATATTGAAATTCCATTTACTGAAGATGAAAAAGAATATTTGTTAAAGGTCAATAATGCATTTGCATTCAACCTATTGTATGCTGATATCAAATTCAATCCAATAATTAAGAAGAAGATTTTGGGGTCATTTGAAAAGTACAAAAAGGAAACATAGACATTGCTCATGAGATTGAAATTCAAGAACAAAGATTTACAAGATGAGCTGGAATATCAAAATGATGAAATTAGAAGATTGAATACTAAATTAATAAAAGAACAAGGAGAGTCTAGTAAAGACACTAAATAATTTGAAGAGACAAGAAAGCCAAATATTGATTTGAAGACTCATTTGGAGGAAACCAAAAGAGTAGAAGAAATCATGAAGATACTTCTGGAAGAAAAAGAGAAGACAAATCAAAATCTTGAGATGGAAGTTGTAAGTCTTAGAAACAAAATTGAAAAATCGAACAATTATGTGAAGTTCAATAGCAACTCGGTTATATTGGATTGTCAAAGATCTCCCTTTGACAAATATGGTCTTGGGTACAAGAAGGAAGAAGACAAATATGAAGCTGGCACTTGGTCTCCCAAAACTCCAGAAGCAGGTCATAATCCTCCAAAGGTAAATACAAAACAACTCCCCATGCACTTTCACATGACAATAAAGAATTCAGAAGATAAAAAATGCTTGAAGAAGTTAGCACTGCACCTCAAAGAAAATTCAGAGAAGAGACAACTCCAAGGTGGAACCAAAGTTTTAGTTATGAAAATGGATTCAATGGTTATTGTTTTTCTTGTACTAAATTTTTTCATAAGGCTATGGATTACAAACTTTATGGAAGAAGAAGTCTTGAACGGCCCAATCACATTGTGAGATGTTGGACTTGTAACCGTGCTGGTCACATCATTGCTAATTTCCACACCATGAGATGCTTCACCTATGGAGGTGTTGGCCATAAAACCCAAGTATGTGCAAGTCCAAGAATACAATTCACAAGAAGTTTTTCATATCTATAAACAAGGAAAGTAGGTGAATCTTGGAAGAAGAATGACACAGACATATTTCAAGGATAAAGGAGAAATGATCATAGCCAAGGACATTCTAAGGTATGGGTGAAAAAGAATATTTTTCTAAATCTAAATGAAGTTGATGATCAGTGCACAAATGAAGGTGTCTTCCCTATGGAAAGTCAAAATTGAAGTCCTTAGGTACACCTTGAGTTCATTATTGGAGGATGGAATCAAAGGTAAATGTTGGTTGCTCCAAGCATATAGACAGGTCCAAGGATCGTGTCATGATGAAAGAGGGAGAAATTGAGGGTACAATAGTAAATTTTTTATGAATATCTTGAGAGAAAATAAAAACTCAATTTTTATACAACCATGATATAGAAGTTTACTCTGAAATTAAGGTAGAAATAGGACAACAAAAAGTGGGCGAAGAAAAGAAACCAGCATAGTGGAAGACACAGGCATACAATCAACAACATAAGACACTTTAAATTTGCACAGTCCATTGCACAAGTATTGAAGAATCCAAGCTAGCATAGTTCAATCGAGTGACTTGACAGACTTGAAGGACAAGTAAGAACTATATAAATTTGAACTGAGGTCATCATCAATATATGACTTATGGAGGATTGAGAAGTGAAGGTAGCTACAATTTCTTAAATATGAGATCTCATAAAACCCTAACATAAAGGAACATATGTGAAAGCATCCCAAGGTCTATATCTCACAACCATAGAGATCACGATTAAATATTGAGAAGCTGCAAAGTCCTGTTTGAATCGTCAAATATGATTATTGGTACACTAGTCAAAGTTGAAAAGGAGTTTGAGGTTCACATGTGGAGCATAAAATATCTACTACAAATTCTTGCTACTTCCTTCATTTTCAGACTGTGTGTTTGAGTAAAATTGACAAGACAAAGATCAGTTTCGTCAGCATGCATTGGATAGCATTTTCACTTGTCTTGACATTTCATGACCTGACATATAACAATAGTGACATTTCTCAGTATATAGGCAGTACTTTGTGTTACGGAGAGAAAATTCCTATGGCAGCTTGGGGTGCCACAACAGATAGTATGACACCAAAAATCAATCTTCTCCAATATGCAATAGCAACCAAACATCTAACACTAACTGATACAAGATCATACCTTATTCCGAACGGTTGAAGTAGATCCCTATTGAGCTTTTCCAATCAAGCTTGTATTGCAAATTTTCTCTCAACAACAACAAATAAGACAAGCATGCTATATAGTAATGTGTTAGACCTACTCTAGCATATATATTCAATCATGTATAAGCAAGTAAATACATCCATGGATTCAATATTCATATTCAAAATGCACATGAATTGGATAGGAAAATATATTTCTATTAATAAATCAGAGATACAATAGTGATAACCTCTATCGGCACTTCTGCGAACTAGAGAAATCGAGTGCTCCACCTGGGCCTCCACCACTTCAATCCTCCATCTCTTGATAGCAAGCTCACAAAGAAAAGGTAATATTGGGAAGAACACTATGTGCTCTAAGGGACAAAGGGATGCAGACTCAAGTAAAAGCCAAATTGAGGCAACCATGGACTATAGTTTCCTTACTCTTCAATTTCTCCTCCTTTAATGTATCCAAGGGGTTCCTTAAATAGCACTCCAAAGAGGTAATGGAGGGTCGAATCCGAGTGTTCTCAAGGAATTTGGAATTCCAAGAGTAAATTTATTTGGAATTGTATGAGGAAAACTTCAAAAATATTTGTCATTTTTCACACATCCCGATGTACGTGGGTTTGAGGTCAAAAGATGCATATACATGCGAGTATTGCTTTAAAAGTTGTGTATAGGTACAAACATGCAATTTTTGGGGATGATATTGGAACATGAAAGTATAATATAAGTCCATGGGGTCTAAAGAGTCCACAGAGGGACAGGGAAGGCCATAAATGTCTGATCAACCAGGTGTGGTAAAATTAGCTATAACAGATGCCCCCTAATGTGTGAGGTCAGAGGGGTAACATGATGGCCGAAATACATTATAAAATCCATCCTAGAAGTGGAGTAATGAAGACCCAGGTGGAAGAACTAGCCACTCATCAGTATAGTACAATAATCAATATCTACATGTGACTGCAAATACATATAGCAGTACTAGATACATAAGAGTACAATGGCCATGAATAGGCATGATATATACAAAATGTCACATGTGGTCACCTCCACGTACAATATACAGTAGATCAATATCACCATAATGGATGAAGATATACAATGGATCAAAACCTCCATAGTGGATGAAGGTATCTGACATACACTGGAATCACATCATGAGAGTTGACATCTCATGAATACTAGCACGTTTAAGGAGGTAGCATATATGGAATTCCACCATGCTTGAAGGTATTATACACGAACCGCTACGAGTACATGTCCTACTATGTGAATAGATGTGTCAAGGTCAAACATAGTAGTCCATCATCTAATTACCAGTCATTTATGTAGACCATTAAAAGATGCGAGATAACCCACCGATAATGAAAATGGGAATCAAGGTATAGAGTGCAATCTAACAAGTTTGGATAGATGTGTTGAGGTCGAACACTTGGAAGAATCCATCGATCGGGGGACATTGATGTGTTCCCAAACTATTGATGGTGAGAGAACCTATGACTGATGACTGTAAGTCTCAAGGAACTAAAATGACTCTAGACTCCTATTCCAGAATAGATGATCTGATGTCGATGGAATGGAATCCGTTGGAAGGAGGGAATTAAGGAATCCCCCATAAACCAACATGAGGTACCCAGCAATGCTGTATAATGTGGAAGAACTCAAACAAGATGTGCACAAACGAGTAATAGTACCATGAATGGACGACATGAAAAGTCAAGATAACTGAGGAATGACTAACTTAGGATTCAAATTCCTTCGAACAAGAGCATAAGGAAAGTGGTGACTGAAGGTAGGAAACTATGACTCGATATGCAACCTGGGACATATCTGTGACACAAGAGGCATCATCGGAGGCTCCATGGGGACTGGTAGCATAACGAGTCGCTGGAGATAAAATCAGAGTAATGAGTACAACTCCTAAAGTCAAACTATTAACCCAACCAATGGATGTGATATACAGTGCTCTATTCAAAGGCAACACGACTTGATTGCTCCCAAAGATAACATCTTTTCCCGTCTGAATTTTTATGTTTTTTTATTTTTTTGGACTTTTTAAAGATATTTTGAAAATCTTGAAAAAGAATAAAAGTGCTTTATAGTACATAGCTAGGAGGAGATAAGTGTCAGGGGCAAGCAAAATAGCTCCAAGTAGTGGAACATGCCTATGCTCAATGCAAGGAAGTATGCGCATGATAACGATACTTGGGGGAAGGTATCCTCCTGGTAATGGGGTGATCAAGCTGCAAAGGATATGTAAAAGGATATGATTGGATAGACATGAGGTAATCTCAGGTTATATGGCTTATAACTCTGAAGCAAGAATCGACGTAAAGCTCAAAAAGGAAAGCAAAACTCATGAAATGCAATTACAACTTGATATATACAAGAGTGTCCTAGGGGAAAGTCTAGCATAAAGTTCAAGAGGAGTATGGAGCTCTTGCTCAAGGACATGGCGAGACTAAAAAGGGACTCCCACAACCTAAAGGAGAAATCTCGGCATGGGCACCAAATGTAAAATATGGTCTAAATAGGGTACCCATGTATAGGAAAACTCTACCATTCGCACAATGTCACTTCTAACAGCAACATGAAGGTTCCGTGACACTATGGAATGGGTTCGTACCTAAGGTTAAGATGAAATGGTCATAAGGTCATGCAAAATGTAGGAGTACGTGAAATCATAACTTGTATTCCAGTTCATACATTATACATGTGATAGGCACAAAAAAATCAAAGAACCGATCAAAAAGCGCTCAAAACGGGCCCCTACAACACAATATTAGTCCAAACGGTCCAAAAATGGTAAAAAATGGTCCAAAACTATAGAAAGTGATTAAAAATTTCAATTTTTTTTCTTTTTCCATACCATTTGAAAATTTACCCAACATAGTGTGTTTGGAATCAAAACTTCAGAAGCTGATTCTAGGAGCATCCGTCCACGAAATCGCCCACCGTCTGGTTCAAGTAACTCATCATGCCACACTCTTCCATTTTCATGCATTTATTTTTAGTTTTCATGGTCAATTTTTTTTATCTTGGGACATCCCAAAGAGGGTGGTTTCATCCCACACAGAAATCGAGTCTTTTTCCACGTATAGGGATGGAAATATGCACAAAAAACCTCAATAGCTGCATATGTACGTGGCTGTTTTGAAAATAGTTGCGTATAGGGTTGTAAACGAGAAATTCAAAGGTAAAATCTAATGGAACTTGGAAATTCTTTTCCAGGATGGTGGTAGAGTGGAGAAAGTGTGAACTTGAAGAGGCCACACAAGCTGATTTGATGGCTCAACAAGCATTGATGGCTTGTGGGTTATACAAGTTCTAGCGACTTGGAAGCTTAAGGGAAAAACCAAGGCTGCTCCAATTTCTAGTAGATTATCAGGATCCTGACTCAGAGACATTTCAGTTGGATGGGATGCCCCTTTTCCTCAAGGTTGAGTATATTTATTTCATTACAAGATTGTCTCGTAGAGGGGAAGTGGTAAACCTATGAGCTCATTGGATAGGAGGTGGTCTCACTATAGATGAGTACATCACTGTTTATTGCATCCCAGATATGGAAAAGGTTGCGGGTCAAATCCCGACAAACTCAATCCAAAACCTTGGGTTGAAGTCCATACTGTTGGCATTAGGTAGGATAGTAGGTTTGGCATCCCTCCACCAAGCTTTGAGGCCGTTGATGTTCTATGTGGTGGAGTGTTTGTGTCCTACTATTTATGACTGGAGCATCTCACTCCTAAGCAACATGAAACAACAACTTACAGACTGCAAGATGGGGCAGGTGAGGAACTCCAGCTATGGAAGCATCTTGAGTGCTTTCTTTTTTGAGCGTGTGCTGGGGCTAAGCCCAAGAGTTGAGATTTCCCCACATTGTGCTCAGGATTATGCTAAGCTACAATGGGAAAACATCATGCAGAGACTAGGAGGGGGGTGGGTGACCAACCCCTACCCAACATATTTATTTCTTTGGTGGCGTAGGCATATCATTGCCCTCGATGACTACGCCTATGTGGGGATAGACTTCTGTGGATACCTAGACATGACCATTCCACTAGGTTGTGCATATGGGGAGATAGGTAATGAATCCTGACTCAAACTTGTTTTTTGAATTATTAATTTTTTTTGTATTTTTTATACATGGAATCAAAATAAATGTTTTTGGTGTGATGAAATATATTAATACTTGGTCATGTATATGAAAATGTGGGACCATGACAGCCAAAAGGTTTCCCTCGTCATCGATGGAGGGGAAAGGAGATGATATCATGGGTGTGGATGCAGAGTGTATGCTCCAAAGCATTCACATGAACTTTGTTCATTTGACCCATAGAGTTCCCATGGCGCAAGTCGAGGACTTTCCTGAGGCCATGCCACGCAAGGTGTTTGGAGTACCACGGGCATGGGTTCGTTTATTTCGTCAGCTAGCTAGAGTCATAGTGTGCTACCATGATCAACACCCCCCTCCCCCACATGCTTAGAGGCTGGGGTGTACTTTTTGTATGACCATATAGTATATTTTAGTGGATCAGAAGCCCCATTTTTGTATATGACACTTATGTATTATGACACCACATTTTTGGACATATATTTTAATGAAAAATACTTATGATGATCGGTTTATTTTATCTACATGTGTACATGTGTTTGTGAATGCTTATGGTCTATGAAACAAATTCTAATCTAGTACATAGTTAGCATATGAATCATCAACTTGATTACAATTTCTTGTAATATGGATGTATGGTATGTTCTCAAATTGTCATTCTAGCATCCTGACATGGAAGAACCTTCGAAACAAAGTTGGATCCCTAACATGATACAATCTATTAAGATGTGAGACCACTAACTACGAATCAAGACGTACCTCAAGAAAGTGAATACCATGTGAAATTGCATCACACAATAACTCAATAACGACACTATACTCTGCAACATTGTTCGATGAAGGTCGTAGACAAACACCTCCTGAAGACACTACTTGACCCGTAGGAGTATAAATCACCCAAGCAGTTGAAGCTGAGTTTTAAGTGTGACAGATAGCACCATCAGTGAATCCTACATAAACATAAGACAAAAAATGGAAGCAAGTAAACAAAACCGATCATCACAATAAGACCAAAACTAAGCTATGCAAATGTACAATAATATACAACAATCAGCCTTGGCTGAAAATCATGCATAGTAATTTTTAAGATAGAGCCCATTTCTAGGCTCTGCCAAGGCTATATTTTCATAATCGACTAACTTGTAGGAACCTTTCTCTAGTACTCGCTTGACCATGTAAGGACCATGCCACATAGGGTTAAACTTTCCTTCCCCCAAGGGTTCCTTAGCTTGATCCCACAAAAGAACCAAGTCACATTCACTAAACCTCCTAGGATGGATAGAATTATCGCACTGTACCTTAACACGACACTTATTAATCTCAAGAGCCACTAAAGCAACTCGACACTACTCATCAAGTTGCTCCAAGTGGACCATATGCTCTTCCAATGAAAACAGTGCTTCAGATGTTGTTTCTACATACAAAAATCTAGCACCGATATTACCCTTATGCTGATAAGTGGTACCTTATATTGCACCTCTTGAGTCATTTGGAATATAGGCGGTGCCGCCACCTTTGAAATTTGTTTTTGGCATGGTTCTCATCTTGCACTGCTCTGTCATAAGGGAGTATAAGTGGTGCCCTTGATAAAAAAGTGAAAAAGAGAATGTTTCATGAAGCTTCTAGAACAAAATATTCATGGTTAGCCTTATCCCTACTCACCTGGGTCAGTTAAGCTTGAGATCCATGCATTGGGGATTTCATGGCCACCTCACCCACCTATTTCTCAACCAGTGCTATCCATTTGAGCCCTATAAAACCAAGCTCATACTCCATGGTTTAGGGGAGAGGAAAGAGTAAAGTTATGATATTGAATTAAAATCCTAGCCTAATCCATTAGAGAGCATAGAGGAGCAAGTTGGAGCTGTCGGGGATGAGATGTTAGTATTGTGAAGGAGTGCATCGACACTTAGGAAAAATAGTTGTAAGCTCTTTCATTCATACATTAATGCAAAGTCGATTTCTTTCCCATATATCTGTTGTGTTATAATCTCACATGTGTATTATCAGATTCCTTAGTCACTGATGTGGATCTATGGATAGTTTTATGGTATCTTTGATGTTGTCGTGTGTTTGATATGTTTTTGCAAGTCTTCCATCAGAGATCTTATTCCAGGCATCCATAGCTTCTAGGGAAAGTATTCTGACCCAGTTGTGACTCATTTGTTTTGGATCTGAACCATTTAGACTAGAGGAATAGCTTCTGTCTGGAGAAGGTGAAATATTCCTAATAACAAATCTGGCGACCATATTGGGGAATACAAGCTTTAGTTGATCTGATCTTCCTTAGTATCCAAACACTTGTTTGAATCCAAGCTCCAGTCTTCAATCTTTTCAGTCAGATATACCATCTGACTTAGTGAAGTTTTGATTTGAAATCATCAGATCTCTTCAGATATGAGGCACCTTGAATTTATATGCTCTGTATTACTGTTGAATCATCAGTTTTGATATTGTTTTTGCAACTTCTATCTTGAATTTTTTGCTCTCCTTGTGTTTTGGATTTTTATAGGGAACCGCTTATGTGCTATGGGCAATACATGGTGCCACAACCTGAACGTAGTTACCCATAGGCAGTGCCGCCGCTTGAGTCAAGAAAGCAATAAGTGGTGTTGCATCAAAAACCACTCTATTAGTGACCCCTTAAGCGCAGTGCCAGGTAGGCCTTGTTCTAGACCTTGTTTTTGATTTTTTGCAATAGTATGTATATCTTGATTTTGTTTTCAGCCCTGTATTATCAAGGTTTGTTTGTATAAATCTGGGTGTTCATGATTGGAATTTTTTGGTGGTAAGAGCTTGTTTGGTTGAAAAATCCAAAAGTTAGGATATGTTTGTTTATTATTCATTGCTTCCATGCTTGTTGGTTTTAATTTTGAAAGGAATAATTGAAAGTGTTGTTTTTGTTAGGTCTCTTTTCGTTCATTGGTAAAGACTAAAAGAAAGGCTTCTTGATCATTTTCTTGTTTTCATTTTTCCATAGAGTTAGTGGGAGACTTCTTTTCTACTTTAAAAAATAATTTTTTTTGTTGAGAATAGGTCATTGTTTTTATTGAGCTTAAGTCACTGGGTCTTTGATTAGCTTCATAAGTTTTCAAGATTCCTTTGTTATTTTGTCTCTTTTGCATCATTATCTCATCAAAAGAAAAAATATCAATAGTTTAAGTTGGATCTTTCCATGTTTTACAAAAAAATTGAAAAAATAGATTACGTATGCATATTGAGTGTTGATTGTTTTTGTTTTAGGAAAAGAGACTCTATCCCATATGATTTCTTTCAAAACATTAGTTTAGAGTGTCTTTCTTGTTTTATTTCTCGGTTCAAGAGTTGTTTGAGAATTTTTTTGGTTTCAAAGAAAAATTGAAAAGAAAAAGAATCTCTCTCCTTCCCATAATTAGGCATAATCTGAATGGTAAGGTGAATGAATGTGCATTTCATATTTGCATGGTTTTACTTTTTCTATCAAAATCTCATGCATTCACCTAACTGTCCACTTTAAAATTAATGGTAGCTTTAGGCCTAAAAATTGTATAGAAATTTGAGTGATATGTTAGAGACGTGTTTGGGCATCGTTAAACGTAGGAGCCATCGTTACTTGTCCGCACTACAACCCGGGACTTGTGTGGTTCTTCCACGTACTGTCGGTATATAGAATGGCCTTTCATGTACCCTTGAGGTATATAGGAAGGTACTTCACATACTCGATTGTATATCGGAAGGCCCCTTGTGAATGGTTGTGCATTAGACAACACTATTACCAATTTGAGCTCCCACGTACCTTGCGTATATTGGGAGACCCCACTAGGATACCCTATCCACCTGAGAAAAACCCTTTGGCCATATTGTGTGGAGAAATAAACCTAAAACAACATTCTGGTAGATTACTACGCACATACCCTTATGGTATATCAGAAGTTGCACCTACTGGACAATCCTGGTGAGAGACTGACTATTTGAAATCCTCCTGTCATTTAAGTTTGCTTGTTGGCCTGTAGCTTGATAGGAGAAAGTTTTTTGTGTGTTATTAGCTTCAAAACCCTAGGTTATCTTAGTAAATGATACCAATCTGGCCGAGTTTCAATTGAGACAATCTAGAAGGAATCAGGGCTTGCCACCTGATTTTCCTCCTGTTATAGGAGAAAGTCCAATGGAAGCCATTGACCAAGGAGCTGCAACTAACCCACCAGGAAGAAAATATAGTTGTAGAAAGTGGAGATGAATTCACTTCTTATATAAATCCCTTGGTTCAACAACCTCCTATGGCTGATACTTCCTTTCATCTGCATATGGAAGGTCGTACTAAAAGTCCTGTTCCACCTGAGTATGGCCCAGATTCTCTGATCTAGAGAAATTCCATGGGGTAGGCCATCTACTAATTTGGAGCAAATAGGCCCTCTCCTAAACAATCTTCACCAAGTGAAGAAGAGCATAGACAGATCCAACCATCTATTCACCATGCACGTGATTTTCAGGGAATAATGCAGAGATTAAATACAATCTTAACAACCCCCATACCTAATAAAGAACCATTTTTGGCTCTTCTTCCTCATAATATGGATCCTTGGCCTCTCATTGAAATTAAACCTTCTTCTGATGGTCATTTGGTATATGGTGAGACTTCTCGCAATCCAAGTCAAACCTCCAATTCTACCCATGCAGCTTTGAGTTCTAGGTCTGTCTTTTGTCATCCCATACTTTCTATGGCTGGGGGGAAACCTTCAGTTCCAGTAGTGTCTGTACCTTCTAACGCCAGGGGGAAAACCCCGGTGTGAACTACGTTACTCACTAATGAATTGTGATGAATAATAGGCAAACCTCTATTACAGGACAATCCACAATATATGTCCCTCCAACCAGCACAAATGTGGTAAACCCCTCCTCAAGTTCAGGTTAGCCCTCGGTGGCACAACTTGCAGTTCATCAACCCTCATGGGGTTATGGTTATCCAACAAATGATATTTTCCTATAGGAAATATGAATTATCAACCCGCACCTATAAGAATGTCTTATACTGGAATTCCATACCTTGGGAATAATTTTATACCGTGGGGGAAACCCAACTAGTCTTATATGTCGATGATGGGAGGAATACCTATTCATACTGTTGGTAGTGCCGGAGGACCACCTTATGGCATTTCGCCTCCCAGAGGTCCTGGCGGTCCTCCTCCTAGTGGTCCTGGAGGTTCTGGTGGCCCTCCTCCTGGTAGTTTTGGGGGTTCTGGTGGCCCTCATCCTGGTGGTCTTGGGGGTTTTGGTGGCCCTCCTCCTAGTGGTTCTAGTGGTCCTGGGGGTTCTGGTGGCCCTCCTCCTGGTGGTCCTGGGGGTTTTGGTTGCCCTCCTCCTGGTGGTCTTGGTGGTCTATAACAAATATAAAATAAATTATTAATTAGATTAGTTAATTATATGAAAGGGTGTAACCCTTCATGCTCAAATCCTATAAAGGTGGTCCTCCATTGTAATTATTATCATAATCTAATACATTATGATTACTCATATTCATTATTAAAATGATAGTCAGATTCAACTAATGCATAACCGGATTCGGTTGCTCCATTTGGTATCAGAGCTTTTTGCCCCTCCCTTAAGAGCTCAGATTCAACTCCTCATTCTACTCTCTCCATCTCTCATCCTTCAACCATCCTCATGCCTCCTTCATTTCCACATTGTCCCCACCATTCCACATAATCCTCCCTCCATGACCTTCCAAACAATTTCCCTCCATCTTCCCCCTATGCCTCCATCCTTATTCCACAATCCACGTGATCCTTCCTCCAGCACCACACTGCACTCTCTTTCCCATCACCATCATGCCATATCACTCCTCCATACCACACACACCTCCATTTAAACTCCCTCCTCTCTCGCACATCCCTCTGCCAGCCATCGGCCCATTACCTCCTCTCATTTGCTCTGGTCCCCACCTTCCAGCAAGATCTCATGCCCAGCCTCCATTCTCTCCATGCTGCCACTCCCGCGCATGCCCTCCCCATCTTCCTCGATGCATCTCATCCCACTCTCCACCTCCCTGTGCCCATCTACCTACTTCGTTGCTCTCCATCCCTACTCGCTCGGATGCTCGCCTTCCTTCCTTCGTGTGATTTAGCATTCACTGCTCCTCTCTACGTCCTCGCCACCTTCCCTCTTGCATCACTTCCTCCATCCACTCCACCTTCCCAACTCCATGTCGTCACTCCGCCTCAGCCTCCAGTTCCACGACCCGCAACCAAATAAACAAAAAAAACAAACAAACAATATATTATATTATATCATAATATAATATTGTAATATATTAATTATAATATATTTAAAAAAAATCAAATATTATATTTTTTTTATTATAATATTTGTTTAAACAATAAAAATAAAAACTATATACAAAATATAGTTTATGAAAAAAAAATATAGTAATAATAATATTAATTAATTAATATATTATTATTCAATTCACCTCAAAAGCCAAAATAAGCGCCAAAATACACACCTCCGTATACAAGGTCCAAGACCATGGAGGAACTGAAAGAGAAGATTGAAAAAATGGAGAAGGACATAAAGTCCATTGTCACTAACCAAGAAGGCTTGAAGGAAAATATGCAAAATAACAATATATTACTCAAAGATGAGCTTGTTTTGGTACTAGAAAGAAGGCTCGATGACAAACTTGACATCTTGAATGAAAAACCAAAATACGTGGATGACAAAATGAGTACCATGATGCAAAACATAAACACCTTAACACAGAACATGGGCACCATGATGGAGAACCATAATACATTAATCGAGATTTTGCAAAGGCTCATACCCAGTCCTGGCCAAGTCAACGGTCCACACATGCTAGATGCCTCATTTCATGTTGCCACCCAGGAAACAGTCATAAAGAATCAAGAAGAATTGCGAAAGGAAATAAATATTAACAATGCGACGCTTAAGCAAGAGATAGAAACACAATTACTGCCAGATATGGAGGCACGATTAAACAAAAAAATAGACGCTATAAGTAAAATAGTAGAGAAAAGAAAAACTAAAAGTCACTGCCAACAATGAAGCAATTCAAATATGTCACTTTCATCGTCTAGTAGTTCCAAACCACCATCAAACCATAAGGCAAAAGGAAATCAACGTCGTCCTTACAAAGTGCACCCACCTAAGGCAAAAATAGAGTTGTCGAAATACAATGTGAGTAAAGAAAAATGCATTGCTTGGCTAAACAAAGTAGAAGAATACTTCGACATTTACAACATTCAATCCGACGAGGAGAAGGTGAAATATGCGTCAATGCATATGGAAGGGTACGCCTATAATTGGTACTTATGGTGGAAGAGAGATAATTTTACCTACACCTGGAACTTGTTCAAAAATGATTTTTTTAATAGGTTTCAAGGAATCAAAGAAGATGATTTTTTCACTAAACTTACCAGACTACAACAAGTTAGAGATGTTGAGGAATTCACACATCAGTGGGAATCCTTATTGACACAAGTATTTGGGTTGTCTGACAAGCAAAGACTCGAAACCTATTTAGGGGGTACTAAACCATACCTCCAAAAAGAGTTAAAGTTGCATGACATACCTAACATAGAAGTGGCAAGACATAAAGCAAAAGCCACAGAACACAAATTGGAAGGAATTAAAATAGGAGGCGATAAACATTATCGACAAGAAAAAGAGACACAATGTAGGTACTATGTAGATACTCGGTCACCCGGTCATCAATGCCAAAAACCTCAATCATATGCCTATGAAATGTAAAATAGATCGAAGTCATCTAACAGTTATGCTGATAATAGAAAAAAGAAGAAAAACATATGTCGTCGATGCAGTGATGATTGGATCCCTGGTCATAAATGTAGGAGCAATGAGACAATACATTGCAAAATAATCAATGGAAGGGAAGTTCAAGTCTTTGCACAAGATACCTCATCCGATTCTAATATTGACACCGAGTCAGAATGAAGAACGACACTAGGAAAATACTTAAGCTTTGAGGACAAAGCTTCCTTAAAGGAAGTGGCAATGTAACGAATATAAAATAAATTATTAATTAGATTAGTTAATTATATGAAAGGGTGTAACCATTCACACTCAAATCCTATAAAGGAGAGCCTCCTTTGTAATTATTATCATCATCCAATATATTATGATTACTCATATACATTATTAAAATGATAGTTATATTCGATTAACGAACAACTGGATTCGGTTGCTCCATGGTCCTAGGGGTTTTGTAGGCCCTCCCCCTGGTGGTCTTGGTGGTCTTGGTGGTCCCAGAGGTCTTGGTGGACCTCCTCCTAATGGTCCTGGTGGCTCTAGTGGCCCTAACCCTAGAGGTCAATCTTTGGGAAGTACATCATCTCATCAGACATTTCAACAACCTATATATCAATCAACCTACGACCCTACTGGTAGTTACATGCCTTATCAATATTACCAGTACGTGGAACCCAGTTTTCAGTTACCTTTCCTAGAAACTTTGGACTTACCTAATTTGTCCAAGTTGATTAATGACCCCATTGAACACAATCCTTCATGGCCTGCAATTCTAGTAAAGTTTCCATCGGACATCCCAAAATTTGATTGTAATCAGGGAGATGATCCCAAAAATCATGTTATGACTTTCCATCTATGGTGTTCATCAAACTCCTTGATGGATGATTCTATTCAATTGAGACTCTTCCAGCACACTTTGACTGGTACAGCCGCGAAGTGGTATATTGAACTTCCACGACATTCGTTTGTGGATTTTAGTGCATTGGAAACTGTCCTCCTCACACACTTCTAGCTACCCATTCGTTATGAAACAGGTACAGATCTTTTAACCTCTTTGTGTAAAAACACCTCCACACACATATCAGGTCACATCCATGAGTTGAGAAGGTGGAGAAGGCTCATTAAATCTCCTATCCTGGACCAACTCTTAGATGATTGGTTTATGAAGTATTTTTTGCCACCTATTGCCCGAGATGTGGCTTTGGGCGGTGCTGTCACTGAAGAGTAGGCTATTATTCATGCTCAGTACCTGGATTTGGTGTATTCCCAGTATGGAACACTGTATGACTTGATCCCTTAAGCTCCTCACCATAGCATTGATCCTACCAAGCCACTAGCAGAAACTCCTGTTGATGGGATTGTTGGGTCAATCCAACCCTCATCAATAGTGAAACCTGCCAAGCAACCCAACGCTCCTGCTACTACTCCTTCGAATCCTAAGGTTTCCATCGAGGTTAATGCTATTCAAAGTATGCAAACAATCAGTAATAATAAAAAGAAAGGTATAGGAAAAAACAAAAAACTGGAAACCAACAAGAGAACCCGAAACCTACAACCAATGAAAATGATAAAGGGAAGAGAAAAGAAAAATATCCATGTCTGTTTTGCGAAGGGAATCACTTCACGAAGGAGTGTCCCCATCATGAAGAAATAATTAAATTTTTGAAAACTACCCTACACCAGTAGTTCTCACTGATCCTTTCCATTCTCAGCAACAACTGATAAACCACATGTCTAATCAAGGAAATTCTAGTTCTTTAGAGGAAATTCACATGATGTCCTCAGAAACTATTTATTTACAAACTCGAAGTCAGAACTATAACAAACTTGTAGATAAAAAAGAAGATAATTCTTCTTCAGATAAAGCTCCCCCTACTGGTTCTCCCGCGTCCTCGTCTAATGGTCCCCTAACTATCGAGAAACCTAATCTCCACATGATTTTGTGTCCACCCAAGAGTACTCTTAGAAATTCTTTTTTCAACCCTAATGCCCGAGCTAGAAAGTTTTACAACATCGTTGAAAATATCGCTTAGGCACCATGTGTAATGTCTACCTTATAAGTACTCCAAAGTTGTCCTACACAACGCAAAAACCTGTTAACTACATTAGGAGCCTTAGACCCGGAAAACACTAATTTGATTCATTTCAATGTCGAAAACTATAAGTCTAGGATAACTCACCAACTCGCTTTTCAAATCATGACGAAAGTAGTTGGGAAAAAGGTCTTTAGAACCGTCCTAGACGAAGGAGCTTCAACTTCATTTTTTTCCCTGTCTTATTGGAAATCCCTCAGCTCTCCTAAGCTTATGAAATAACCAACAACCCTAACAGCCTTTGATGGATGAGGTTTCCAGCCCCACAGCCTCATACCAGCACTTTTGGTCGAGCTTGGAGGCAAAACTGTTTCTATTCAAGTGGAAGTGGTGGACGCCCCATTAAACTACAATCTCCTGCTAGGAATAAATTGGTTTAATGCCATGACTGTTGTCGCTTTGATGACATTTCAAACCCTCCAATTTCCACATCTAGGGAATATTGTAACAATTGATCAGCTTGATTTCTATATGCCGGATGTTAGTACCCCTATGACAAATAACATCCCTATGTTAGGTCAGCCCCCTCCTCCTTACTATTCGATTGGGATAGGCATGTTGAAGGATTCTTCCCTTATGGGGGTGTTCCCGTCAGCTCCTCCTAGAAAATAAACACTGACTATAAATATTATTTCTTTGTTTGGTTATGATCCCAAGGGAAAAAAAGTTTTTGATTCAACTTCATTGAGTCCACACGAAGCAATGTACAACGTTGTCCAAACCCTTTCCGATGACCACACTGATGATATTCATTTGGTGGCTTCGGATCCCTACCACCTGCCCTACTGGTTAGAACCCTCTCTTCCTACTCTGGATTATCTCTCCCAGAATTTTCCTTATGACGAGTCCATCATGGAGATCATGAGTACGAATGAATCCATATGGGAGGATCACCATCACAAATCCTCATTCTTCCCCAACACCATTTCGGTAGACCATGATTTTGCATCTCTCTTTAGTACTGATATTGACCATACTTCTAAAAATCCTGTAATGTTGTAGAACACTAAATCTGAAGGAAATCTATGCAACATTACTAAAATGAATCCAATCGACATATCAATCAATCCTAACACTCTTAAGCATGTTGATGTTGGGCAGAACTACTCAGCAGATGAATCTGAAGCATACAAAGCACTTTTCAAGGAATTTTGAGATATTTTTTCCTAGTCCTATGAAGAAATTCCTGGGATAGACCCATCCATCGTGTTCCATGAAATCAAAACCTATCCCACAGCCAAACCTGTCAAGAAAAAACTAAGGCAAGTCCATCCACAAAAGGCTACGGCTATCAAAGCCGAAATAGAAAAACTTCTGAAAGCAGGGTTTATTTATCCTATGCCCTTGATGGAATGGGTATTGAACGTCATCCCTGCCAGTAAAAAATAGGGCACTATTAGAGTCTGCATCGATTTCAGAGATTTGAACAAAGCTTGTCCCAAAGACAACTTTCCAACTCCACATATCGACCAGATTATCGACAACTGTGCTGGAAGTGTCATCTTGTCATTCATGGATGGCCTTTCTGGCTATAATTAGATTGATATATTGCTCGCTAATCAACACAAGACAACATTTATTTTCCCATGGGGAACTTTTGCATATAGGAAGTTACCATTTGGCTTGAAGAATGCTGGAGCTACATTTCAACGTGCTATGTCCTATGCATTTCACAATGTCAAACATATTATGGAACCATACCTTGACGACCTACCAGCTCATTCACAACGATGGGAGGACCATCCTGGTCATATTAGGGTTATTTTTCTGAGATGTCGTCATTATAATATATGGCTCAATCCGCATAAATGTGTTTTTTTGCATTGAGACGGGATGTCTGCTAGGTTTCGTGGTTTCTAAGGATGGAATCTGGATAGATCCATTGAAAATTGAAGATATTTTAGCCCTACCATCCCCAACCAATCTTGCTGAACTCCAAAGTTTGCAGGGGATGGAAAAATCTCTCCACCGTTTCATGTGCAATTTTGCAGAGAAAACATATGGCTATATGCGTCTCCTCAAGAAAGACACTCCATTGTTTTGGGATGACCAAGACCAATGTGCCTTTAATGATCTTAAGCATGATTTGACCCATTCACCTGTGATACACCCCCTAGATTATTCAAAGGATTTTCTCTTATACATTGCTGCCTCCACTACTACCATCGAGATGGTTTTGGTGCAGGAAAATCCTGACGGTCAGGACCACGTGATCTATTACGCCAGTAAGAATCTCATATATTTTGAAACTTGATACTCACATGTGGAGAAGTTAGCATTGGCCATGGTCATTGTTGTACAGATATTTCATCACTACATATTGCTTCGTACTACCACCGTATTGGCAGATCAAAATCCTATGTATTACATCCTGACGCATTGGGTGCTAGGGGGAAAATATTCCCAATGGATAGTCATCCTACAGGAATTTGACCTTGAGTTTTCCAAGGCCACATCAAAGAAATCCTTGGTCTTTGCTGAGCTGATGTGTGATCTTCCCTATGATTTAACAGATTCTAACCCTAGAGATTCATTCCTAGATGAATTTCTGTTCTTGATAAGCACTACTGATCCGTGGTATGGATATTTAATAATTTATCTCTAGACACAAAGATTTCATCCCACTATATCTCATGATGATCGTCGCAGTATCTGTCACCATGCATGGTATTGATTTCGTTATCCGACGATGCCTTACTCATGAAGAGGCTGAACAATTTCTGAATGAATGCCACTCTGGAGCATGCGGCAATCATCTCTCTAGGATGGTTACAACCTAGAAAATCCTTTACGCTAGCTATTTATTTCCTTCAGTATTTAAAGATTGTCATGAGGCTGTTAAGAAATTCCCACCCTGCCAACATTTCTATCCAAAAAAGTGCACCCACCTTGCTCCGTTACACCCTGTCATTGTCGTTGGCGCTTTCTACAAATGGGGGATCGATTTTTTGCATTGTAAGCCTACTTCAGCCGAGGGGCATGGTTACATCATTATAGCTGTTGATTATTTTATGAAATGGGCTGAGGCTATGCCTACATTTGCAGAGGATGGTAATACTACTGCCCTCTTTCTATTCAATCACGTAATAACAAGATTTAGAGTCCCATAGTCTATAGTTGCTGATCAGGGATGACATTTTTGGAATCAGATGATGGAAGAACTGAGTGCCAATATGGGTTTACATCATGAAAAATCAACACCCTATTATCCACAAGTGAATGGTCAAGTTGAGGCCATTAATAAAGTTTTAAAAACCATGTTGCGACGGATGCTTGGAGATCACAAATCCAAATGGCACCACATCCTCTTCTTCGCTCTTTGGGCTTATAGAACTTTAGTAAAAATAAGTACTTGTTTTACACCCTTCCAATTAGTTTATGGACTAGAAGTTGTCTTGCCTATTCAGTGTCAAATTCCATCTTTGAAACTTGCCATTGAACTTCTCCTAGATACCTCTATCAAGGAAGAAATATTCCTATACCTGAACAATCTTGACGAAACTAGACGAGATGCTTCCTTATCCAATAAGGCACATAAGAAACGTGTCAACACGCATTATGACAAGTCTGTTAAACCTCATTTTTTTAATGAAGGTGACCTAGTTCTGACCTATGATTAGAGACATGATAAGCTAGGTAAAGGGAAGTTCGAATCAATGTGGTATGGTCACTTTATCATTTCCAAAGTTTTAGAGAAAGGGGATTATGAGCTTGTGGACTATGATGGAATCCCCTTTGGGAAACCTCACAATGGGTTGTACCTGAAGAGGTACTATGCATAGATAATTCATGTATGGTACCTTGTATATATGTACATTTTTTGAATTTTTTATGTGTGTTTTAGTATTTTTAATATGGTTTTGATTTTAATACATCATAGTAGGAGACACATTAAATTCATGTAAATACATTTTCCATTTGGAACATATAAACACCGAAAATAAAATTCTGTATATATAGATAAATTGTTTTTACAAAAATAGGTCATGAGACCTCATCTTAAGCATTTTGGCTTTCAATCAGTACAAAATCATACAAAATCATGAAGCTATATCAACTTTCAGTAATACATCATGCAGATCTATCTAGTGATGCTCATGGTAGCATCTGACAACCCGTATTACTCTGCGTAGCAGTCGGCTAAAGTGGCTTGACACGCCTGCAGTGTGCCTTTGATACCTCATGGGGAGGTCATCTATCGATGCATTAGGTATATCTAGAGTCAACCTTTCCAAGTTATCCTCTAACTACGCCATTGGGTCATCACCCCGTTGAACAAACCGAGCTCTCACTCACCTATCCAGTGGGGAAGATTCCCTAGGTCGTGCTACTCCAACATCTGCATGAAGATATTTAGGTCTTGTTACTACATAAAAAATAAAAAACCATTAAAACAAAAAAACACAAATTACCATTTTAGGGTTTTGTTTCTACCAATGTCTCCCCACTGTGCACCAGGTGGAAGTGGTAGGTCAGGGTCACCCCTGAAGTCAGTACCCGCATATGAATAATCCTCAAGCATGAGGATTTGGTAGTTTACCCAGTGAAAAAATGGAGCCCCAAACTTCACTTCCCCCCTGCTTGCCCCTGTGCGAGCCATGATCCTGACCCACCCCAGCATATGAGGATCTCTCACCCTTATCTCAGTAAATACCACTTGGGGCCTCAGATGAGGGACCTTCTCAAAGAAGAAACATGCTAAGATGGATCCATAGCCGAACTGTTTCATCTCTCCTTGTCGACACTTGGTCAGCTGGTCCTTAAAGACCGAAAGTAATGCTTCTACCCAGTTAAATACAATAGGTGCCATGGCCTCTATAGAATATAACATGTGTGCTCTGGAATCCTGATGAGCTCCTTGGCTCCCTAAAAACCTATCCATAGTGAAAAGAAGTGTATGGAGAGGACCGTCCATCACTGCCTTAATGGGAATTTTCTTCCCAGACATTCTAGTATCAGGTATGCAGTAGCAGTTGATTAACTCCTGGGTGGTCACATCCCCTCCATGGGAACCAGTTAGTGAAATAGGAGCACCTTGTCTAGATAATCCTATCAAGAAGTAGATATCCTCTACCTCAATAGTCAGCACATGGGCTCCCATCTCGAAATATTGTTCTTCCGGTTCCACATATGAAGGATATACTCCAACAAGCATTCATGGGACACTATGCTAGGAATGCGAAAGAATTTTAGGAGTCCAAATTCCCTTAGTGCAGCTATACACCCCGCATTTTTCTTGGCAAAGGTTCCATCATCATCGTGTTTTTGTTCTTTCCATATAACCATTTTTGATCAGTTAGAACCTGCCAAAATCAATCAATGAGCTAATTAGAAGCATAATAAATCACTAAAAGCATTAAAAAACTCATATTTTTTCTTTCCCATTCATATTTCCCCACTCACGGCCGGAACTTCCTGAGCTCCGTTTGCACAGAGCGGTGGCACCGCTCGAGTATAGAGGAACATGCACCGCTCATCCTGTAAGGGGCAGGAGCAGTGCCCATATTTTGGTTTTAGGTCTTGCCTAAAATTGCCGAAAAAACCCACAAAATAAAAAATCAATGCATAAAAAGGAAAGGCTAGGGTTCAGATATTTACCAGGCTCTGATGGCATTCGAATCGGACAGTGGAATCTTTTGGAATCGATGATTGAATATCTGGCTCAATTTTCTCCAAAATACTCTCACCAAGTGGTAAATAGTAAAATGATTTGATTTTTAGCATTCACATGACTTTTATATATATATTTAGGGTTTTATGTGTTATGTTGATATTTCAAAAAACCATTATTATGTAAACACCCATTTATATAGTTCATTAAAGTCATTTTTTGAGAGATTAATAATCATTTTTGAGTCTTACAGGAGTAAAACCAGAAACAATGAAGTCTATGGGGAGTTTGTTTTTGACTTTTTCGTACTTCCATAAAATGGAAAAATTCCTCAACCGTTTGTTTTGATACTTTGGTCAGGCTGTTAGAAGTTAGTATCAAAGTTCTGAGTCTTTTTAGGCTTGTAAAAACTTCTCATCGTGAAAAATAAACCTAATGGTGTCTCTTTAATCTCTTTTCAGACTCCCTAAATATGAAAAGATTGTTGAGTACTTTTTTTTTTCATACTCGTAAAAGTATTTGAAGAGTCGTCTCTCTGATGGTAGGTTATCTCTTTTTTGGTTCAGACAGACTATTTACGAAAAAGGAACACTCCAACCAATCATGACTGGAAGAGTTCTCTCAGGTATTATTCTACACTTTTTTGCACCCTGGAGACTAAATCATACGAAAAAGGACCCTTTGGAGTTTTCTTTCATCTTCATTTAGACTCTCTAAACATGAATGATACCGAGTTTTCTTTGATTGGACTTGTTAAACTAAACACTGAGAGACCCATTCAGGGAACGAACCCCTTCTTTCTCAGGTTCATAAAATGTATGAGAATGGACTTGTCTTCAGATGAGGGAAAACGAGTGTTTGTTACTCTCTTTGGAATCGTAAAAATGAAAAGAGGCACCCATCAACCATGATGGAGGAATTAAGGGAAGGGAATCATTTTGCAAATCAAATGGAAGTTGTTTGTGACATTTGAACATGGAAATTGTCTACATATCATTCAGTCAATTGGGTAATCAACTGAATTACAAGTTGATCCACTTTCATGAGTCATGTCACTCCTTTGAGTCTTTCAAAAGAATGCATTTTCCACTGTCGTATTGTGTCTCCGTCTGGTCTAGTCATGCTGCCAAGTCTTTTTTCATGCCACCTGATGTTCAAAGGAAGAAAGAAGTTTACCCCTACAGTTAAAACAACCTTTGTGTCAGTACTTTGAGTCAGTCCTATGGTTACATTATCTACAACATTCCAGAACTTTGTTCCGAGTTTCGTGTCATCGATGTGGGATTCATCATGGCCCTCCTTCGACAAGACTATTCGTGTCGACATCAGCTTATCATCTGGGAAATAGTATTAGAAACAAGTTTAATACCTTAAGATCTATATGCCTCAATGAGAGATCCTCTCACTCTCGACATAGGTTCACATCATTGACCTTTGATAGAAATATTCCACTGGGTGTTCAACATCACAACATTTTTTCACACTCAGTATATTGTACTAGGGTACCTTGGGAATCATTGACATCAATGGTGATCTCCCTCGCAATTGTTAATGGTTCACATCATTGGCTGGTAATCAAGTGGTTTCTACCATGTTCGACTTCAGAACATTGTAATCACATGGATAGAATTGTACTTTGTGGAAGACAAGATGAAGACCCTAGGTATTTGTTAAGCACTCATAGATTTCTACCTAGGTTGTGATGGAGTATATTGTATGAAGTACCAGCATGGATCCACATTTGTATGGTTGTGGCTATGCTCAAATTTGCATCTGTATGACATAGGTCTATGTTGTATATCTGATAGCTATGTCCAAGTTTGAGTCCTCTATCACATGGATCTATGTTGTATTCTAGTAGCCATGTTTGTTTATTCCTCTCATGGATCTTCCTTGTATTGGTCTACAACCATGATGAGGTTACATTTACTCATGAGTTAAAGTATTGATGTATTGCAAATGCCTAATCGATGATACTCTTCGATCAAGCTGGCTCTTACCTCGAAGTGATAACTTGCTCTATCAAATCTCTCACCTATCGTATCCCTCTAGCCTCATGCTTTGGGGGGCATTCTGTTATACCCAAATCCTATCACCAGGATTTGATAAGATATTTAACACCTCCATTTTCCCTCAATCCCAAACTTGAAGTGAAAACAATGCTCCAAATGTTGATCTTACATACAAAACTCCAGCACCACTTTTACCCTTAAGCTAATAAATGGTACCTAATACAACACCGCCTGATTCATTTGGAAGATAGGCAATGCCACCACCTTTGATGTTTGTTTTTGGTGCGGTTCTCCTCTTGAACCGCTTTGTCATAAGGGAGTATAAGTAGTTCCCTTGGTAAAAAGTGAAAAAGAGAAGGTTTCATGAAGCTTCTAGAACAAAATCTTTGTGGCTAGCCTTATCCATACTCACCTGGGTTAGTTAAGCTTGAGATCCATGCTTTGGGGATCTCATGGCCACCTCACCCACCTATTTCTCAACCATTCCTATCTCTTTGAGCCCTATAAAACCAAGCTCATACTCCATGGTTGAGGGGAGAAGAAAAGAGTAAAGTTATGCTGCTAAATTAACATCCTGGCCTAATCCATTAGAGAGCCTAGAGGAGCAAGTTGGAGCTATCGGGGATGAGATGTCAGTCTTTTGAAGGAGTACATCGACACTAAGGAAAAATGGTTGTAAGCTCTTTCATTCATACATTAATGAAAAGTCGATTTCTTTCCCATATATCTGTTGTGTTATAATCTCACATGTGTATTATCAGATTCCTTAGTCACTGATATGGATCTATGGATAGTTTTCTGGTATCTTTGATGTTGTCATGTGTTTAGTATGTTTTTATAGATATTCCATTAGAGATATTATTCCAGGAATCCATAGCTTCTAGGGAAAGTCTTATGACCCAGTTGTGACTTATTTGTTCTGGATCTGAACCATTCAGACCAGAGGAACAACTTATGTCTGCAGAAGGTAAAATATTCTCAATAACAGTGCCCTCGGCCGAAGATGGGTTGCAATCCATAAAATCTACCGCCCACTTGGTGAAGGGACCGAATGTGATAATTGGATGCAAAGGGGTAGGATGTGAGTGCATATTCCATGCAAACACCTGACAAGGGTGGCACCGCTTGACCGCATTAAGACAATCTTTAAATATGGATGACAAAAAATATCCCACTCTCAAAATATTTTGAGCTGTGGAAAGCATAGATAAATGACCACCACATGCCCCTCTGTGGAAATCATTCAGCACAACATCATCCTCCTCATGAGTTAAGCACCGACATAAAATGGAATCAACCCCACGATGATACAAAGTTTTATCCAATATGAGGTAATTCTTCGTTACATGACGTAGTCATCGACGCTGATCCCGTGAGAGGTGAGAAGGAACCTTCACGATTTGAAAATAGACAATAATGTCCCCATACCATGGGTCTGTAGTTGAAATAAGGAAAATGTGCTCATCAACGAACGAGTCTTCATGAACCTCTCCCTCATCCAAAATAGGAAAATCAGATATGAGTTCAACAAAAATTAATTACTTCTTCGACTTTGTCGACACAAAATCGAGATCAAACTCTTGCAAAATCACAATCCATTTATTGTACTTTCCCCCTATCATCCTTCTGGTGAGGACGAACTGAAATGGTTTAATGTGATCTACAACCAAAGTTTGGTGAAGAAGGATATAATGCCTCAAACGCTGGACCACATGGACGGTAGCTAAGGCCAAATTATTAACATGAGTATAACAAAGCTCTGCATTAATAAGGTTTCGGCTAAGATAATATATGACATGATCATGAAGCTCCTCATCATCTTGAACCAAGTCCATACCAAATGTCTCTTGATATGCGACCACATATATCAAAAATTCATGGCTATAGTTGGGTGGAATAAGCATGGGAGCTGATGCCAAGTCTCTCTTCAAAGCATCGAAAGACTCTTGGGCTCGCTCATCCCAGATAAACGGAGTATCTTTCTTCAACAAATGCATAAATCCTTTAGTCAAATTGGAAAAATTAACTACAAATCTTTGCAAGAAGTTCATCATTCCTTGCAAACACTGAATATGTTGAATATTACGCGGGGGAGACAATTGAAGTTTTTCCTCAACCTTCAAGGGATCGAATCTAATACCCTCATTGGAAACAATGAACCCCAGTAAGCGACCAACCTTCACGCAAAAGATGCACTTATGAGGATTTAACCGAATTTGATAATGATGACATCTTTCTAAAACCAAACGCAAATGATAAGGATGATGCACCCTCATGTGAGAGTGAGTAGCTAAGTCATCCAAATAAACTTCGATTATCTTTTTAAGATCATGAAAGGAGAAGGTCATAGACCATTGAAAAGTAGCTTCGACATTTTTAGGGTTGAAGGGAATATTTCGATATGAAAACATACCCCAAGGACAAATGAAATCAATGTTATGTTGGTGCTCGGGCTTAATTTGGATCTAATTATATCCTGAAAATCCATCGATAAAGGAAAAAACTTCACTTCCCACATACTCATCCAAAATCTGATCAATAAATGGTGTGGGGAAGTTATCCTTCTGACAGACTTGATTCGAGTCTCTAAAATAAGTGCATACACAAATCGTTCCCTGCTTCTTATCCACCAGAATAGGATATATAAAGCTGGCTTTGAGCAGCTTCTCTACCTTTGCCTTAATTGCGGGTGATTTCCTAGGATTTATCACACAAAAACACTGTCGAACAGGTTTAGCATCCAGATAGGTTTTATATTCATGTTCGACAATGTGAGGATCAATTCCCAACATTTCTTCATACGACCAAGAGAAAACATCATGAAATTCTTTAAAAATATCAATCTATTCCCCAACCTCATCGGGGGAACAATCCACCCCAATGTACACATTTTCAATCTTACCAGGAATGCGAGAAATGTTGATAGGTATAGTAGGTGATAAGTTGGCCATGTTCCCTTCGACATACTTTCTAGGAGAGCTTAATGGGGCCATGGTCCTACCAACCTTCTCGCTTAGAGTCATCCTATAGTCATCACACTCTACACATTAAAGATTAAGGAGGAAATAAGATCTATGATGCAACTCTCCCCAAGGTTGTTCTAACCTAGACATAGCCTCAAGAATAGCCTCGTCCGATGGAAAAATGTCATTGAGGAAATCATGAGAGTGAGATGACTCAACTTCCCAAGAAGGCAGTGCATAAGGGTCTTCCTCCTCCATTTGCAAAGAGGAAGGGATAAATGCTACAGCATGATCAATATTAGCTTGATAAGCCACCAATGATGTAGGCAGTGACATGTCCATCTCGACAGGAATAGAATCTTCACCTGAAGTACTCGGAGAAGGGAGAGTCCAAGGATCCTCCATATGTGAAGTGTGAAAAGGAACCGAACTCAATGAGGTTGAAGCCATAAAAAGACTAGAACTGATCATAAGAACGAGCGCAAAACAATTAGAAGTTCCCATCAACGAAGGAATATACATGCCCACCCCAACATTCTCAGTTGCCAGCTGAGAATGATCGATAACTGAGATAGAAGCTCTTGATGATGCTTTCGAATTAGAATTATGAAAAGATATATGATAAACTGTAACAATATTCCCATCCAAAGGAAAATAAATAACTGGGAATAAGGAATATGTGCCTTCTTGCATGTTATAAATCCAGTTCCTACCCAACAAAATATTATAGTCGAGGGGTGCATCAACCACCTCAACCTTGATTGCAACGTTCTTCCCTCCCAATTGGGCCTCAACGGAAGGAAGTATACCATGCAACCAAAAGGATATTCTGTCAAACACAGTCAACATGGTTCCTGACTTAGACAACACAAGAGAACCCAAACCCTTCCAACAAGCTAAAGACATCATGAAAGCTGCAGCGCCTTCATCAATCACTGTGTGCTTTATGGTGTTATTTAGACACTCTACATGAGCCAAAAGGGACACATAGTAAGGAAAGAAAGGATGGAATCTGTGAGTTTCAAATCTAATCACTAAAGGAGAGCTTCCATCATCCACTCCAAGAGTAGATAACAAGGCTTTCCTTTGTGGAGGATAAGTCTGAAGAACTTCTAAAGCAGACATTGCACAAGCAGTCTGGCCGAAATCCTCGACACTGGAATAGTTCTAGGTGGCTCGAGCATTAGGATTTTTCCCCAAACACTTTAATAATCCCTCAGGAATGTGAGGTGGAGCTTCATGCTTATCACTAGGTTTCTTAATACACAAAGAGCTCTCAGGTGGAGCAAGTTCTTTCCTTAGGCCAGGTTGTGATGTACCATAATCCTTAGAACGTGTCACAACATTTTTGGTAGACATCATATTGGAAAAACCATGACCACTAATGGTTTTTGATGGGTTTCGAGTCCCACTGCAAGTACTACCAGGGTCCAAGGTCCTTGAGTTCATTTGTGGTAAAGGGTTTACTAACACAGCTAGGATCTGTGCGATGATCTTCGAGGAATCTTCAATTCGAGGACACAAGTGAGTGAGGTGATCAATGCCCGCACAACTTGGAAGGAAATATAACCTTAAAATTAGGTTTCTTGTCCCCCTAATCATTATTAGTGTTCTTATCATTCTTATCATTTTCATTCCTATTCCCACCCTTTTGATTGTTTTTACCTTTATTTTTATTCTGTCCAGGTTGTTGGTTACCTTTCTGGTTCGATGATTGTACTGAACGTACATACGCCATTTGGGTAGGATGAGACGAAGTTGTAACCTGTCCCGGCGCAAGCTGGTTAATAGACAACTGGTTCATTTGTTTTGTAACCTAGTCTATAGGCTTAGCACTTGCGGAGCCAACAATGCCATCGACATGTGGCCCAGATTTAAACTTAGGGTTGAAATTGGATCTAGGTGTGTTCGATATGATCTCATACAAGAGACAGATTAAGCATAAATCAAATCTAACTCCTGAGATCGGAAGATAGCTTGTTCCTAATTCTGCACTCCAGATGTGGAAACATCCTTCTCTATGTAAGGAAATAAATACTTGAGTAACCACTCCAAAAAGAACTTTGGTGGTATAAAGGATTTAATCAATCTCTTCTGTCTACGCCACTCTTAAATGTGATCAGACATATGGGTGGCTTTGTCTTTCCAAAATGTCGACAAGAGTTCAGTACTGGTGTCGTAACGTACAGGTAGCTGGAAGTGATTGAGAAAAGTCATAGCTAGGTCATTAAATGATGCATAAAGTCCCCCCAGGAAACTCTATATACCACTTTGCCATAGAAGACTCGTGAGGGTGCGTTGAAATAGTCTCAAATGAACATCATTGTGATTCAATGAGTTCAGAGAGAACCAAAGGTGAAAGGTCATGACATGCTCACCAGGGTCTTCACCAGTCTTACCTTCGAACTTAGGAATTTCTGAAGGAAGCTTGGCGGGAACAAATAGCCATGCCAGGTCATGAGATACTGGGTCATTTGTCAATCTCAAAAATTCAAGTGAATTCAATGTTGCAAGGAAAGGGAGCCTAGGTTTACCCATTTGATTCCAAGATCCTTGATACGGTTGGTTCATGTAGGTTTGATTGTTATACACACCATGGCCTGGGCCAGTGGGATAGTAACCTCCTCCCATTTGACCCATGTAGGGTTACATATGTAGTTTTGAGTACCTTGAGGCTGGGGTGATACAAAGCCATAGTTAGGAGACTAATAAGTGGCTTGATAGCCGGACCCATAAGGTGTATAAGTTTTTCCATAAGAAGCTCCATAGGATGGTCCATAACCTGGTCCACAATACTATCCATAAGATGGTACATACCTGGCTGACACATAAGGAGGAACATAGGATTGTGACACTATGGTGTGAGCAGACATTGGGAGAACATGGCTAATGTAAGAACTCTGACCTGAATGACCATGTGAGTTAAGAGGAGTATGTGTCTCCAAAAATGCATTTGAAGGAACCAGTGCTGAAGAAAATGGAATATGGGAAGGAATGTAATTTTTGCCCCCAATATTCACATGTCTAGGGTCAGTCCCACGAATGGGAACACTAGTACTAGGCCTAGGATGCGTGTGTGAAGGTACTCCCACCACAGGGATGGAAGGTACAATATGACCACTACCAAATATCTCTGCATGGAAAGGAATGGAAGTGCCCCTAGGCGCAGCACCAAGATCAACACTTGATCTAGTATTAGGAGTCAGAATGGTCTCGGGAAGGTCTGGCATGACATACCTAAATGTGCTAGTGCTAGTGGGTGCATGGTGAGTCTCACCGCTCGGCTTATGTGACCAATACCGACGGTCTGCATTTATATAGTGTATAAATTGTGATAAATATTCTTGTGATGGCCCAACCACATGGTGGACGGACCCTACCGGAGTCCCATATGTGCTAGAAGGCTAAAAATCCCACATGGGAGGTGGAGAAGTGGGGTGCTCCGATATATCAGACTATTGGTGAGTCATGGTGAGATCTATGCGTGAATCAAAGTGAGTATGGGACCTCCTGGACTGTCTGGTTCTCTCTCCCAAAGGAGGAGGATAAATAGAAGGTGGAAGGCCTGCTAAACAATGAGAACGGAGTAATGCCGCACCCAGATCCACAATGACTCAACAAAAATAAAAGACTCAATCTAACTATGCAGCCCTAAGAAATATAGCATAAACAGAGCACACTCTTGAGAAAATATACAGCCAAAATACAAGCAAACCAAGGGGAGGATATGTGATCTCCTGAATACAGCAGGTATGCCTCACCTAGGAGAGGCTTGAAACTCCCATACACTACAAGCCAAGGTTCGTAACCAATTATAGTGGCCCTCATCTTCAACACATCCAGTCGACTGTGCTGTCCGATCCCTACTTGGCCATGACACCTACATAATAACCTCTACAAGTACCCCCTATGATACCTAGGTAAGGAAACTAAGGTCACCCCAATATAATCAATGCTTAGGCAGATAGTCACAGGTGGGATTGATCGTATGGGAAGGGTAGCAAAGCCCGAAGCTCGAAAGTACCAACCGGTAACTCAAAATCCTCTAGATATGAATACGATCCTGGAAATATTTCCAGCGCTCATAGAAAGTGACCAGAGGTCATCCCAATCACAATCGTGCATGCTGCCTCATGCTTGAATTCTGTGTAAGAGGAGATTCCTGAGAAGCACTAATTATACCAACGATTTCTCTCTCTCACCTAGAAAGACACCTACTTGTTTGTGTTTAGAATTCTTGGATAATTGACTCACAATGAACAATTCCAAGACTCTAAATCCTAATCTTGTTGGTGAACCCTATAAAAGAAAAATGTGTAGTTCATTTTAATGAAGCGTTGATTTTAATGACTATGATTTCTCAAAAGGAATGGTCGTGCAACTAATGATATTGTGACTCAGCAGTGAAATAAATGTGCACACCTAACAAACAATGCCAACTGCATTTTGTAGAATGAAAAACAAGGTATGCCACTACATGATATGCAAGTTCTTTCCTTCAAATAAGAATGCAATCATTCCTAAATGAACACCTGACTATAATTCAATAAGAAAAATCTAATGCAAGTACCATGCGAGTACAAAAATGCAAGAATGCGTAAGTATTAATTTTTTTTTTTGTATTTTTTGATGTAAATGAGATATAAAAAGCAATAAAAGAATCTACAACTCTCAAACCATGCAACCACTCACAAGCAACAGCCAAGCAAGGCACCAAGATAAAATAAACCTAATGCACTAATCTCAAAACAAAAAGAAAAAAAAACGACAAGAACAAAACCTAATTGAAAATAAATCAAAAGGGGTCTCTGGTTAGAAACAGAGGCTGTATATAGACACCAACACTACCCAAGAAGACTCAAAAATCATCAAAAATCACCCAACAATGCTCAATCTCCCAAATAAATCTAAAAAAAAAAGCATACACGACTGTATGCATTAAACCTGTGTACATACATGGGAATTCAATGGAAAACCGTGTGTATATGTGACTGTAATGAAAATACTCGTGTATAGGAAGAAAAAGAGGGAAAAATGATAAGACAAGGACCAATAATCCTACAGGACACTACTCAGCAAACATACCTCCAGACTTGACACAAAAATAGAGAAATAAGAGCAATTCAAGCACATTGTATACCCAATCCCCAAAGAAAAAACAACTAGGAACCTCCCCAACGGAGTCGCCAATTCTCTTACGGAGAGAAAATTCCTATGGCTTGGGGGTAACACAATAGATAGTATGACATCAGAAATCAATATTCTCCAATATGCAAGAGAAACCAAACATCTAACACTAAGGTATATAAGATCGTAACTTATTCCGGACGGTTGAAGTAGATTCCCATTGAGCTTTTCCAATCAATCTTGTATTGAAAATTCGCTCTCAACTACATCAAACAAGACAAGAATGCTATATAATAATGTGTTAGACCTAATCTAGCATATATATTTAATCATGTATAAGCAAGTAAATACATCCATGGATTCAATATTCATATTCAAAATGCACATGAACTGGACAAGAAAAGATATTTCTATTAATAAATCAGAGATACAATAGTGACAACCTCTGTCAGCACTTCTGTGAACCAGAGAAACCGAGTCCTCCACCTGGGCCTCCACCACTTCAATCCTCCATCTCTCGATAGAAATCTCACAAAGCAAAGGAAAGATTGCGAAGAACACTATGTGCTCCAAGGGACAAAGGGATGCAAACTCAAGTATAAGCAAAACTGAGGCAACAATGGACTATAGTTTCCTTACTCTTCAATTTCTCCTCCTTCAATGTATCCAATGGGTTCCTTATATAGCACTCCAAAGAGGTAATGGAGGATCGAATCCAAGTGTTCTCAAGGAATTTGGAAGGACAAGAGTCAATTTATTCAGACTCATATGAGGAAAAATCCAAAAATATTTGTCATTTTGCACACATCCCGATGTACGCATGCAGCACCCTGGTTTTGACCCTGTTGTATTGAATTGCATATGATGTAAATATTGTATTTAATCGTTGTGTGGATCTAAAGGAAAATTTCCCACCATGGATTTAGTGTCTTATGTATCGATGATTAAAATCGATGCCGATGGTTTATGTGCTAGCTAGGCACGATATGTTTGAGACATCATGTAAAATGCAAATTAATAAAAATACCACAACTAGCTATGCACCACAACATTAAAGAGATGGGGGCATGATTTCACAAGGAATATGGAGGGGAAATATTCAACCTCTGGGTCAATGAGGAAAATCCAAATTTCTAAGGGAAAACCCATTAAATGGTCAACTACCCTTTTTGTGTTTTATGCCCAATCATCTAAGTGGGTGAAGGAAGTTATTTCCTTGGGATGGGAAGGGTATGGAGGTCAAATTCGAATTGGTGAAGCCATCAGCCTTTGGGAAACATGTTTTTGACTTGTGGGGAAAGTAAATTCTTGGGAAGGCATGCCCTATCCATTAGGCACCCATGTATTTCATTTCCCTTACCCATTCTCACTCACACGGGCTCTCTCACGCAACAGGAAGGGGGCTGAGCTATCCCCTTCATGATTTGTAGTTTTCCCATGTTTCTCCATGGTTGGGGAAGTCATTTTTGTGATGTTGAGTGCATATGCAGGAGAGTTTCACGTTTTAGTGTTTGCTGGGGGCTGTTTTTGTCTCCTTCACGATTTGGGCTGTTTTCTCCATTTTCCCATGCCCATAATTCATTTTTTTTGTTGCTGGGTGAATGGGAAGAAATGGGCCAAGATTTTGGGGGTTTGAGGAGGCTGTTTATCCTCTGTGAGCAAGTTAGGAGCTCTCCTCATGTTTTTTTAGTTTCTCCATTATATCCCATGGCTAGGAAGTCGTCTTTATGTTGTTGAGTGCGTAGGTAGCAAGGATTCACATTTTTGGTGTTGTTGGGGCCATGTTTGTCTCCCTCACGCAGTTGGGGCTTGATGGGAATTTTCCTCTCACATGTTATGTTGTTTTCTCATTGTTCCATACCTAGGAAGTCGCTGGTATGTTGCTCAGTGGTTAGGGAGCCACAATTTCCCGAATTATGGATAAATGGAGGTCATATTTTCTCATGTTATGCCTAGAAACGTTTTATGTGTTCTGATTTACAATTCGTAGGTTTATGGTGGTCAATTTGCTCTTGTGTTTCCCAAGAGAGATTCCTAGAATTGGATTGGATCATGTAGGATTGTTTTCCCCTCATCCATTCTATTTGGTTTCCTAGGAATGTTTTTTAAATACCTAGTTGTTAACTAGTTGTTTGTGTTTGATGTATGGTTTGGCTTGGCTGAGTAAGTCCAAGGACCCCTCCATGTTATTGGATCATTTCGTTAACAGCCTGTGAAACCCAACGGTGTGTTGGCTTGAATGTGGACATATGGTTTGGGCTATGTGTGAGCCTATTATTCCCAAGTGCTTTGTGGAATCATGCCCAGATCGGGGGTGGCAGTGATGCTGAGCGATTGATGAGCACATTGGCCTATGGTTGGGTGGAACGCTGCAATGACATAGCTAGTTGCGGGCCAACTTCTTCTCAAGATAAGTATTCTTGTGCATTTAATCTTTGCAAAATATTTGTTTTATGAATTAATATGAACACGTTGAATGATTGAATGAATGTGTTTTTATTCCACTGCGTATTTACATGTCTTATGCATCTGTCTGTGTTTTTATTCCAATGCATGTTTATGTTCATGGGCCTAGATTTCCTGTTTGACAGTAGTAGCCTTGTTGAGTCCTCTCCATCATCGGTATGATGGGTGGGGACATGACACACGGGTTTGCAATCAAAATATGTGTATACACACGATTATTGATTTAAAAGTTGCGTATAGGTAAAAACATGCAATTTTTGGGGATGATATTGGAACATCAAAGTATAATTTAAGTCCATGGGGTCTAAAGAGTCTGCAGAGAGACAGGGAAGGCCATAAATGTGTGATCAACTAGGTGTGGTAAAATAAGCTATAACACTTTGATATATCTATTGAAGAAGTCCACATTGATAGGGGGAGTATGTATATCAAAGGAATCGAATCAATATATTGATGATGCATGCTTAACTTTTATGAATTTACTAGATATGATTGACAAGTATGAGTTCAATAAATACTTATTACTAACATCTGATTGTATGAGTTATACTGAACAACTGGAGATACTTTCATCATCAATTGGTTTCTGATTTTAAGGATAGTAGGAAAGCTACATCAAATAACAATATGACTTGACCATGAGTAAGATCTCAGGGAGCATGCAAGTTTACTTGAATATCAACTGGTATTGGTAGCCACATCATATTGGAGAATCAAGAGATTATCCATACAAGTAGAGCACACACTCAATGGGTTGACTAAAACAAATTTTATGTTTGTAAACCATCATTTGGTATCAGCAGCACTAAGACCCACAGATGAAAGGATTTCCTGAAGCATCCACACAAAATGAAGAAGTATACATGAAAGGGGACGCTAGTTCAATAAGATACAACAACATACTTGATAGGGAGAGTGGATATATGAATACCAAGGACCTGAATATATTCATATAAAAAGATTATACACAATCAGATTGGTAAGCTTATTCCAACATCCAAGTAAGTATTCTATTTGCAGACAACTTGTGACTTCAAAACTTTAGCAAAGAAGACAAGAATGCTATAGTCAAATCCATCATCCAAGAAGTAAGTTCAATGTACATTATATATTTGAAATAAGACTGAAAAGAATCCTTGTATGAAGTTTTAAAATATAAGTGCACTATGTATATTTGTTGGTGATTCAGGAGAAGCATGTCTTGAGTGACAAACATTATTGATGAGAAACAACATTTAAAAAAAATTGAAGTTTCTCTTATGTCTAATCTTGGTTTACACAAAAGTGAGTAAGTATAGTAGCAGTGATAAGTGAATCACTGATACAAAGAAGGATGAGCAGATTTATGAACTGAAGCATTTATTAACTGAAATGCCCACAACTAGTATTAAAATTTCTGATATGCAAGACTTTGAAAAAATTCACGCAGGGTTAGTAAGATGATTGCATTGATTGCAATATTCAGAAGTATAACGAATATGCCCATAGATGCTCATAGTTACTGAGTTAAATGATTACAAGTCACGATAAATGAACTTGAATGAAATTCAAGACCTGTAAAATGTCTCAAGAGCTAGAAGTTTAATATGTTCATATTAGGAAAATGCATGTAGAGCATATTGAAATGATAAAAAAATATGCCTGCTGACAAGTGGTAATTGCCACAGAATGTGGTCAACATCCTGTAGGGGTTTGATAAAAGTTTCCCACAAAAAGAGCAGTAATGAACTCAGTATAAGAAAATTTCCCACTGTTCAACAAAGAATTTGTTATTTACATGATAGATGCTGAGCTTGATATTTTGTTTAAAAATGAAACAAGAGGATGAAGGAAAATGAAAACTCATTTCAGTACTGTGGTCCAGTGTATAAATTTACAACATGTTGAGTAAAAGGAGGAGAAGTGCTTGCATGATAGAAGACAAATTGCTTGCAAAATGTTCAAAATTCCCTCCTAAAATGTCTGCACCAATCCACAAAATCTTGAAATACTTTATTGCAACATGCTTGATTTGGTGAGCAAAGTTTGAATTTTATAAGATTGTCGAACTCGTTCAAAGAAGCCAGGATTGGTTTGTGAAACCTTGAAGTACAAAAGTAACTGTAATGTCAATGCTATGCGAATGTAGCATGATCTTAGGATGAGAAAACATCTGGTGGTTAATTTCCCTATTGCTAATAGACATAAAGTCAGAATCATTACAGAAAGACAAATGCACAAAATCTTGAAAGGAGGACAGTGTTTGGGGGATCTTGGAATGTTTCAAGAAGTAAAACAATTTGGACTTTGAAGAGATTAGATCAGCACATCCACAATCAAATTCAAGAAGAAGAGACACCTCAGGATGAGGTCCAATTACATTCAAGGATAAAATTTTGTTTTTGGGCATTGTGAAACACTTGATGGACAAGTTTTTGGTCCTTTTTCATTAATGTCAAAGGGGGAGAGTAGTTGAAAAATATTGCCATCAATGAAAAAGGGGGATATTGATGAGAAAAATTTGCCATTGATGCCAAACCATTAATGACAAAGGTGTGATCAAAGTCGATGAGATGGACATTGAAGGTAAATACTGATGACATGGCATGATATGGGAAATTGGCACACCAAATCACCCATTCTGTGGTCATTTGAGGTTATGGATAGAATTAAGCTTCAAATTACTCATATTTCAAACCATCATAGTAAATGCTTGCATCAAGACCTCGAATTATGGAAGTCTGTTAACCCTTTGAGTGTTAAAACAGTGGAGTTTTAAAGAAGGATCGATATCTCACGTGATTCCAGCTGTAACAAACCAACACGTCGAGTCTTTATGGAGGTGTTGGTCTCTCTGGGCAGACCTAGGTTTCCTTTAATGTACCAACAAAAACCCTAGCTCACTGGCCCTTTCGATGACAGACCGCAGAGCGGCCTGAAGTCTCACCCGAAGTGATCTTGGATGGGTTGGCTGAAGACTCAAGTGTCCTCAACCAGGTTCTGTAGCATCCTAGTGGTTCTTATCTCTTCTCAGCCAGTGGGATCTCTCAGCGATGCGCTATTTCTCACCTCCTAGTTGACTCTGCTAGGGAGCTGGCTCTTAGTACACCGCAGCTTCTAGGACAATGCGCAAACTATCTCCTTTGCTAAGCTCTTATCCTGCGATATCTCACACCACAGTTCCTCCTTCAGTGCGATATCGCCTTTCTATACTGTGATATCCTTTACAGTAAGACTTCAATATGACCCTCAAGGTCCAAAGGTTTCCTCTCTTAGTATAATAGTTAAGCTAACAACCTCACTTAGACTCCTACCGTCTAATATGCTTAACATCAACTATGCTCAACTTGCTGAACTAATATGCTGAAATCACTTAACACTGTAATTGCAACTGTCGTGAATCAAACACTGATAACTCATATACAGAAGACTTAACAGATTCAACGCGCAGTTAATCTTCCATGCTACTGTAACTAAAGATAGCAGACATTCACTCAATAACTGATAATAAAGTTCATGCAATGAATAACATATACAATAAGTAAAGCACAATCACATGAAACAATCGCACAACACACGGATTTTATGTGGTTCACCTCCAGGGGGGAAGCTACGTCCACGGGAACTGGTTTTTATATTATGTCTTGAGAGAGTAAACACAGTTCTGTTGCAACCTAATATGTAGCTCGGGATCTTCTGGGAAACTCCACGCACACAGCCAGGAGCCCTTCTCTCTTAGATCTCTTCTCTTATATTGCCTTCTCTTACAATATACTCTTCCTCTCTCTCTCTGTCAATCCCTGCAGATTGTTCAATCCCTGTGGATTGTTACATACATGCTCAAGGAGCCAGCTACTGGTTACAGTAAGATAATACAGACTGAATAACAGAACCAGAGCTTGACTCTTACAATACTGAGACACTAGGGACACTTAGCTAGCTAAAATGACTCGATGGCTAACTAGCTAACCTTTTACAATACAAAATACATGCTTATATAGGCATCTCGAAGGTATCACCATTACAAAACTGTGGGCCTTTCCCAACAGTAACCCCAAAAACCCTAACTGTGAAAGTCGGCCTATCTGTACTTTGCGCTGCCACTTTCCGTCACACCACAGCTTTCTGCAGTCTTCCATGCTTCTCGGCGCTGATCATGGGTATGGGCGCTGCTTCCTCAGTCACTCCCCTTCTATCCTTCATATTCAATACCTTGGCCTCGTTTCTCCTTTTCCTTTATGAGGGTAGCTGAGCCCTCCTGTCTTCGCCGTTGCCTTAAGTGCAGTGGTTGAGCTCTCTCTTCTCGGCCGCTTAGGTACTGCCTTCTTTGAATTTCCTGTCCCGATGTAGCAGCTTTTCCTGTAGCTGTGGGACCCTGCTCCAATAGTCCCCTAACACTTACTTGTGGCTCATCCCTGATCCACTAACAGCTGGCTTCTCCTGCTGTAGCTTCTCCTTGGCTTCCTGTGAAGTCCTTGTGAATCTCTGTCGAAGTCCTACGACTTCGTTGTTCATAGCTTTGACACACTCTTGAGATGTTTCAAGCATAGCTTGACTAATGTTGGAGTCTTATGTAAAATCAGTTCGTAGGTATCTGTTACCTTTCCTTCCCTTATTGTCATGCTCTCGCTTTCGTCGCTTGTAAGACCTGCCATCCATTTCTTCATCATAAGGATTCAAATCCCTGGTATCACGAGAACTCCTTTCTATCTGGGTTAGAACTCATATTCCAAAGAGAATATAAATCTATAGCTTCCATCCTTCTTAAACATTTTACTCAGTCTGGATCCTTTCATATGAGAACTATACAAACCATGAATTCCATTCTGAGAACAAGCCTTTGTCTGCATTCTGAATATCTGCTTATTTGGTTTGTTTTCCCCTTTCACTTTCTTCTCAGCAAATCGCTCCAGGTATTCATGCTGCCTATGATCTTCACATTTTCATTTCTTTTCCTTGACAATCTCTTGTTCTTCTTTTAGGTGATGAGATAGGTCATCTGCCTTCTCCCGTTGCCTTCTTTTTCTCATTTTTACTTTCTTCCTGGCTGTAGATTTCTTCTCATCATTCTTCTGCTCTATTTTCTTATCTTCAGTGATCGGCTCGTCTTTCTGCTTCTCTGCAGCAAGGACTTTGATGACATCTTCTACATCCTGTGCTTGACTCCTCATCCTTGGCGGCTTCCTGACCTGTGATGTACCTAATTTCACAACCTTGGGCGGCGTCGTCATAGCGGACACAAGGCCACCACGCTGAAATCTCTGCACAATGTCTTCTAAAGGTTTCATCTCGGACATAACCCACTCGGTGTAATACTCTGGACTGGAAATGGATGTGAAATTAGAAACACCCACACTCTGTAACTGGAGTATCTCTTCACAGGGAAAACTCTTCAAATTGCTCTGTAACTCTCAGAAATTGCAAAAATAATAACCCTTCTATGTGAATAATCTCTGAATTTATAACAAAAGCGGTAATCTCTGAAGTAACGGTCATCTAGGCTAGACCCGTTGGTGGTATTAATTGCATGGACAAGCCAATACCCACCGTTTCGATCCTCATTAATTGCTGAAATTTGATCAAATTTCCCTTGAAACTTGTGTGCAGGCACTGGTCTCGACCAAGATTTAGCAAATCTGGGATAATCATTATACTGTTTCCAAATCTAGGATAACGTATACTGGTCATCTCTGTATTAACTACTTGTCAGAAGGAGAAGTGACTGGCCCTCTGTCTCATTTCAAAATTGTCTACGTGGAACGGGAAACATCGCATTGCTGCGATGTCACACCGCACCGTTCTTAACTATAATGCTGGCGTGAGACTCCTCAACATTCAAAAACTCCGCAATGTTCAAAGACTTGCACAAAAATAAAGTTCTTTCTCTTTTTTTTTTCCCCGCAAGCATCCTATGACTTGCGCAACAATAAAATTTCCTCATGTGATTCCTTATACTTGGAATACTTAGAACTTTTTACCTACCGGTGTAGACTAATTACCAGTGCGATGCCTCCTTTCAACTACATTGGACATCTGCACTCCACAAACTATCTAAGTTAGGGTTGGGAGGTGGAGTGGCTGTCACTATAAAGCTTAAGCCTACTGCCATTAATGAACGTAGGAAGAAGCTCCCCGTTCAGTTTGCTGAGCTGAATGGAACCTCCTTCTGTAACATACTGAATCTGATATGGCCCCAACTAATGCGTCTTGAACTTCCCTGGAAACTTAACAAACTTACTGTCATACAGGAGCACTAGGTCTCCTATCTGAAAACTCTTGCTCTTAATGTGTCTGTCATGCCAAGCTTTTTCTCGTGCCTTCTGCACTTTCTGATGAAATCCTGTGATGAATCTGTCTTTCTCTAAGGTAAGCAGCTGCGCTAGCCTTTCATTCATCGTATCTATATTAGCCATCTCGGTAATTTGAGAAACTCTTAAACTAGGAATAATATATTCCATAGGCATAACAGCCTCTTGTCCATACACCAAGCTGAAAGGTGTGTGTCCTGTAAGTTTCTTGCATGTAGTCCTATAAGCCCATAATACAGCATTAACCCTGAGGTCCCAATCATTTCTTTGGCTGTTATAGATCTTAGTAAGAGCATTTTCTAGAATCTTGTTAAAATCCTCCACCGTACCATTAGATTGTGGGTGGTAGGGAGTGCTCTTATGGTGCTGGATCTAGAATTCCTCCGTCAAGGCCTCAATAGTGCCGTTCAGAAAATGTGTGCCTTGATCACTCATCAAAACTAATGGACATCCAAATCTACTTATGATGTTCTCAAAAATGAACTGTGTAGCTGTAGCAGCATCACAATTCCTTACTGCTTTAGCCTCTACCCACCTGGTGAGGTATTCTTTTCCTGTGATGATGTATCTCGCACCAGTTCGTTTTCCTGGTGGGTTGATAGGACCCACGAAATCTATAGCCCACTTGTCAAATGCCCGCAATGTAATCTATGGTCGCAGTGGCATTTCATCTCTCCACGAAGGTTTTCCTACCCTCTGGCAGATATCGCAACATCTGCAAAACTCCTTAGTGTCTTTGTGCAAAGTAGGCCACCATAATCCTGAAGATAGAATTTTTTGTGCAGTTGGATTTCCTGCGAAATGACCTCCTACGGTACCTGAGTGTGCTTCTCTGATAATGGCCTCTTTCTCATGCAGCATAACGCATCTGCACAAGACTTCATCTGGACCTAACTTATATAGATTTCCTGTGATCAAAGTGAAGTCTGTTGCTTTCACAACTAATTGTTTCTTTTGCTGCTTAGTGAAGTCAATGGGTTCCCACCCTGTAGTGAGAAAGTGAATAATATCCTCGTAGTACTCATCTGCGATTTGGATAGAAAACAATTGCGCATCTAGAAAATTGTCCTCTAAATTACTTGGTTCCTCTCCTGAGTCTATTCGCGATAGGTGATCCGGTCCGGCATTTAATATTCCTGGTTTTACAATTATTTCAAAATCATACTCCTGAAATAGGAGTAACCATCTACAGATCCTTCCTCCTAACACTGGATTATTGACCAAGTACTTTAAAGCGGAGTGGTCAGTAAACATCTTGAATGGGGCACCCAACAGGTAGTGCCTGAACTTCTATAGAGCATACACCATAGCTAACCCTTCTCGTTCTGTAGTGGTGTAGTTCTTTTCTGCTGTAGATATCTTTCTGCTAGAGTATGCGATCGGATGATCGATACCTCCTTCTCCTGGCTGCGTTAAGACAATGCCCAGTGCGATGCCAGATGCATCCACATGGATATGAAATGGCTTGTTCCAATCTGGGAATACTAATATGGGTGTTGTAACCATCTTCTCTTTAAGTGTGTCTAAGCTTTGCTGGCATTCCTCATTCCATAGGAATTTCACGTCTTTCTTTAACAGCTTTTCCATAGGTGCTGTGATCTTTGCATAACCCTTGATGAATTTTCTATAGTACCCAGTATGACCAAGCACTGTTCTCAATTTCTTGACTGAGTTGGGTGCTGGGAGATGTACAATGATGGCAATCTTTGTAGGATCTACCATCAAGCCTTGTCTGCAAATGATATGACCCAACAAAATACCAAATGGTGCACAGAATATACATTTCTTCAAGTTAAGAGAAATCTGATATTGCCTGCATTTCTCTAACATGAGCCTTAGATCTCCTATATGCTTGTCGATTAATCCAAATACAGTCCAATCATCAAAATAGAATTCTAAGAATTTATGGATGTATTCCTTGAATACAGCAACTACTACTCTAGAAAATATAGCTGGTGCATTTTTAAGACCAAAGGGCATTACCATATACTGGAATGAGCCCCATTCTATCGCAAAGGTGGTCTTATGTCGATCCTCTGGATGGATTCTGATCTGGTGATAGCCTGAAAAGCCATTAGTGAAGGAGTAGACCTCCTGTCCTTCCATATTGTCTAAGACCTCATTAGTAAATGGTGTCGGAAATGGGTCATGAAGCGATGAGTCGTTGAGTTTGCGCAAATCGACACAGATCCTGATGTCTCCTTTAGTTTTCTTTTCCTACACAACCATGGGACTAACCCATTCACTTTCTTCTACTGGTTCAATGATGCCTGCTGCTAGCATCTTATCGATCTCATCCTTAACTTTTTCTTTATAGTGAGGATTCAATCTGTATGGACGCTGCTTGACTGGCCTAGCATCCTCTTTCAATGGTATCTGCATTACTCCCATATCTCCTACTATTCCCTTCATCTCTGTGAACTTAGTGGGGAATAAGTCTTGATAGTCATGTAAAAGATCTGCAATGTGTCCTACTATTTCATCATCCCAATAGTCTCCAATAGAGGCAAAATTTGGTTTTGTTTATGTGCCAATATTGATATTTTTAACCTTGATAGGGTCTGTGATAGCTGGAATCTCAAGTTGTGGTCCATCAACATCGTGAGTCCCTTCTGACTCTGGAATGTTGATGCTGCAAGGATTCTCATCCTCATCGCCTGAATCTTCTGTTAAGTTGTAACAGTCGAGCGCATCTTCTAACTGGATGGCCCACTCGGGCTGAGTATGCACTGATAGGGTAGAGTCATCAAATATCTTGGTTTTTATAACACCTAGGGCCTGGTCAATGCTTGGATACTTAGATTCAAAAGTGAAAGTGAGTAGAAAGCTATCTATCATAAGTGGCCATGTGATGGTTTCTCTGTGAAACTCAGTCTTAGTGTACCAATTCCTTGGCACTGTGTCTAAAGTGTGAATGAATAGGTGAACCCATTCATCCTCTGGAATTTCTGACCAACTCTATTCACAAATCTGAATATGTGACCTGGGGTCACTTTCTCCTGTATATTTCTACTATAAAGGCTCCTTGTCTCTAGAGAACCTGATCGCCATTAATCTCTTGAAATCATCCCATGATGTGATATGTTCTTTATGTGCATGCCACCATCTTGTAGGGGTGGATTTTACTGCAAGGTCAATAGTTGTCATCCTCTGCTCCTGAGGAATTTCCTACTCAAACTGTTGTAAGAAGTCATTAACATCCGCTAAGCCATGAAATGACGGAATATCAATAATGTCTGCACCAATCCATCGTAGTGACTTAGTCATAAACGCACATTTGCGCGCTGAGACTTCGTAAAGTCTGTTCTGCCAGTTCTCTAGACCAACCTCCGAATCTGATGCGCATGAGTTGTCGCATCACCAACTGATATTTCCTTCTGCGTTCGGTTTGATGTAATCACTCTGATTAGCTGTCATCTGATAGAGGCTTTCCATATAACGCGCCCTTCCTCTGCTCGGATAGGTTCAATATATCTGGGACCCTGAAAAGTATCCAACAGTGTGATGACCCGGATCTGGGTATCCTCAAAGGTCATTTGTCTTTTCTTTAGATCGATAATAGCCATGTTATCGATTGCCCAATCAATACCTAGTAGAGCTGGATATGGTCTACTATCACCAATGATTTCTATAAATTCAAAGTCTGTAAAGCTACGAACTCCATCAATATCAACTGGCACCTGCGGTAATCGACCCAGTGGTGATACCCGCTGCTGATTGGCTAGTCGCAGATGGATAGGCAATCTGGCTAACTTAGGGCTACCCATCTGTTCCCATGTCTATTTAGTCAGAACATTAACCTCTGATCCTAAATCTAGGATTACCTCATCCATTTCAAACTCTCCAACTTGCGCTGTGAGTCTCATCTCTCTTCCTGTTCTGGTATGGCCCATAATATTATGAACAGCCCGCTGTGCTCTGCTCACAGAAGAAGATGGCTGACATTGATCTATGATGTGCTGAAGCTCTCTGATAGCTTTCTCATTTCTAACGAGTTTCAAGCAACTCCACAGGAAGGATTGTACACTTACTGTCGACTCATCCTCTTCGCATTTTCCCGATATGGTAGCCTGTGATATCTGCACAGGACTAACTCCACAATGTGTTTGCTGTGGTATTCCCCTGCACAGTAGTACGTATGATCCTGATGGTGTAGGGTCATCAAAGAAAGGTTGAGCTTCCTGAAACGTTTCTTTTTTCTTCTGCAGGTCGAGTGGTGTTGATTTAGTAGTGGCTTTGCGCACCCACTCTAGACCTATGTTCTTTTCTGCATCCTACGATGTCAGACTAGTAGAAGCACCATTGTGAGTCACAATATTGACTCTTGGTTTTGGCTCTTTCTGCTCAACAGCAATAAGCTGGATGTTCTGGTGTACTGCTGGCTTAGGGTCCCTAATCTTGGCTATCAAGGTCGGACACTCTTCTATAGTGTGATCATAGGACTTGCAATAGACGTTACATGTTGTAGTAGGGTTCTGACAATCCCTAGCATAATGTCCTACAACTCCACAATTGTAACCAGTAATAGGTCCACGGCCACGGCCAAAGCATTCACCACGGCCAAAGGCTCCTCCATGGCCTCGTCCTCTAAATCCTCCTCCACAACCATCACGAGCCAGTTCATGTTGTGGTCCTACTGCTAGACTAGGTGTCTCTGACTAGACTCTGTACAAGTAATGCTTTCTCTCGACCATGAGATCATAAGCTTGACAATTATTTTCGTCATGACCTACTGACTTGCAGAATTTACAGTATAAGTTCTTAGGGGTATGTACATACTTCTGAAGTAAAGGGCATTCCGGTGGTCCGTGTCCTCTTGTTCTGTAGAGTTCACACCACGGCCCTTGGGTCTGTAATAAGGGGTTAGGAGCCCCACTTGCTAAATATTCAACAGATACTGGACAGTTATCTTTAATATGGCCCTATCCTTTACACTTGGTACACCATAGCTCTTGTGCAATCTCTTTCCCTTTCTTAATCTCATGCATCTGTAACGTGAGATTGGCTAACTGGTTTTGCAGGTTTGTCATACATGTACTAGTCTCAGCTAGAGATGAAGCCTCTAGTTTCATTGCCATATCCAACGCTTCATCCTGCGTACGGAGTCTCTATTGCATTAATGGAAGTCTGATGTGCGGGAGCAGTGCTGCGATGAACCATTCCTTATGCTGCTCCAGCGCAAACTCAAAGATGACTTGGTCTATAAGGGCTTTGAATTTCTGATCAAAGTCCCATACTGAATATGTTGGTAACTGTTTGATGTCTTTAAGCTCTGTGATGCATTGTGACTCAGACTTAGGTTTCTTAAATTATTTAATCATTGCGGTCTTGACCTGTACGAGCGTTCTGGCTGGTGTTGTTGTATACTTCATATACCATGTTAAGTCTCTGTCTCTAAGTGTAGTGACCAACTGGACAAGTTTAATATTATCATCCTGGATCCCTTTAATGGTCCATATAGCTTCACATAAGAACCAATGTTGTTCCGGGTCTTCTGCCCCTGTACCCTTGAAGGTAGGTAGTTTCATGTCATCCCCCATTCTGTTTCTACGTGGTGGATGCTGATTTGCTGTATTACTACCACTCGGCGGTGTAGGTGTCGGTGATGTAGCGGTAGTATGTACTGTATGTGAAATACTAGATGTAGTTCCTACGGGATTATTCTGAGTCTTGGTTGTTCTCTGTGGGCTATAAGGGTGGTAAGGGATACCTCCTATTGTTATTTCTATATTACTGTGACTCTGCTCTCTAGTACTATCTAAACTGTTTTCAAGGAGAGAAGATCTGAAATCTACTTTATATTTCTTACCACTACATGTACGTCCAATTTCATCAAAATCACTCTCAAACTCTTGTGACATTACACTTATTTACTTATTCATCTAAGAATAGATCCATTACTCCTTTTTCATGTAATAACATCTTAATGGACAAGTTTAAAGAGCTTAGGTACTTACCACGATATCCTTTGAAGAAGTACCTCTCTGCTTCGCTGAAGCTCTTTCTTTGATCGACTGCGAACTCTGTAATGAAGCCTTCTAGCAAACTCGCAAGCCAGAAGTCTACTGCGTACAAAGTGGTATTATCAACGCTCTTCATGGTCTGAATAAGATCCGGTGTCCAGACTATGTTCCTTTTCTTCTTGAATATGTTCTTATTAGTCAACTTTGATAACTAGTCGTACAAATCATTTCCATAGGTCGCAAAAAATATCGTATGTAGGTCAGTGAAGATATGTTTTTGTAACCAGTCCTCTGTACTTAGTCTAGGACTCTTGTTTTCTTATTCAGCAAATTCCTTTTCCTTAGAATCAACCCACTGGTTGAGTTCTTCTTTCGTAGGGTGCCAATAGAACATTAGCTTTGCAATGTGTTCAAAGCCGGCAACGGAACCATTTGTTGGTCTCTCTGGGCAGACCTGGGTTTCCTTTAATGTACCAACAAAACCCCTAGCTCACTGGCCCTTTCGGAAATAGACCGTAGAGCGGCCTGAAGTCTCACCCGAAATGATATTGGATGGGTTGGTTGAAGAATCAAGTGTCCTCAACCAGGTTCTGTAGCATCCTAGTGGTTCTTATCTCTTCTCAGCCAGCGGGATCTCTTAGCGTTGCGTTGTTTCTCACCTCCTAGCTGACTCTACTAGGGAGCTGGCTCTTAGTGCACCGCAGCTTCTAGGACAATGCGCAAACTATCTCCTCTACTCAGCTCTTATCCTACGATATCTCACACCGCAGTTCCTCCTTCAGTGCGATATCACCTTTCTATACTGCAATATCCTTTACAGTAAGAATTCAATATGACCTTCAAGGTCCAAAGGTTTCCTCTCTTAGTATAATAGTTAAGCTAATAGCCTCACTTAGACTCCTACCGTCTAATATGCTTAACATCAACTATGCTCAACTTGCTGAACTAATATGCTGAAATCACTTAACACTGTAACTGTAACTGTCGTGAATCAAACACTGATAACTCATATACAGAAGACTTAACAGATTCAACGCACAGTTAATATTCCATGCTACTGTAACTAAAGATAACATACATTCACTCAATAACTGATAATAAAGTTCATGCTATGAATAAAAAATACAATAAGTAAAGCACAATCACATGAAACAATCGCACAACACGCGGATTTTACATGGTTCACCTCCAGGGGGAAGCTACGTCCACAGGAACTGGTTTTTATATTATGTCTTGAGAGAGTAAACACAGTTCCACTACAACCTGATATGCAGCTCGAGATCTTCTGGGAAACTCCACGCACACAGCCAGGAGCCCTTCTCTCTTAGATCTCTTCTCTTATATTTCCTTCTCTTACAATATACTCTTCCTCTCTCTCTCTGTCAATCCCTGCGGATTGTTCAATCCCCATGGATTTTTACATACATGCTCAAGGAGCTAGCTATTGGTTATAGTAAGATAATACAGACTGAATAATAGAACTAGAGCTCGACTCTTACAATACTGAGACACTAGGGACACTTAGCTACCTAAAATGACTCGATGGCTAACTGGCTAACCTTTTACAATACAAAATACATGCTTATATAGGCGGCCCGAAGGTCTCGCCATTACAAAACTATGGGCCTTTCCCAACAGTAACCCCAAAAACCCTAACTGTGAAAGTCAACCTATCTATACTTTACGCTGCCGCTTTCCGTCACACCACAGCTTTCTGCAGTCTTCCACGCTTACTGACGATGATCGTGGGTATGGGCGCCACTTCCTCGGTCGCACCCCTTCTTTCCTTCATCTTCACTACCTCGGCCTCGTTGCTCCTTTTCCTTTATGAGGGTAGCTGAGCCCTCCTGTCTTCGCCGCTGCCTTAAGTGCAGTGGTTGAGCTCTCTCTTCTCAGCCGCTTAGGTACTGTCTTCATTTACTTTCCTATCCCGATGTAGTAGCTTTTCCTGTAGCTGCAGGACCCTGCTCCAACAGGAGGTTAAACTAGCTCAAAGAACTTCATGAAGCACAAAAGTAAGAGGGTGTCAAGATTGCGAAGCCATAAAATCTCCATGGGACATAAGGGTCTTGAATCCTTGTAATGAGGAATTTTATAAACAAGTGAAGCAACCCTGTTTTTGTTTTAAATAAATTAAACAATTCAAAAACATAGGTAGGCTCCCAAACATTCATGGAAAAACTAGTATAAATAGATGAAGAGTCATTCATTTGTGTATTGATTTGGTGAAGATTTGATGTGATGACCGTCTGATGTTTTTTGGGTGGAGAGGAGCAGTAATGCAACAACAGAGGATAAAGTCTTATTATTTTCCCTTTTAATTTGGGAATATACTTACTATAGATTTGGGGTGTGAAAATATTAGCTCTGATTTCAAATGACAGTGGTGAGACAACTGCAGGCAAGTGCTAGAGAATTTGATCGTTAACAACTTTGATTTTTGGGTTTGTGATAGTCTGAGATAGCTGCAATAAGAGAATGAAACATGAAGTTCTGATTTTCAGGTTTGAAGAAAGGTTCAATAGTTGCAGATCAACATGTGCAGCAATGAAACAATTCATTATATCTCTGATTTTTTTTGGGCTTCACTGAGACAACATAAATGGCAGTTTGATTGTGAACTACATGATAAAATGTGTGGAGTATAATGCTGAAGACAAAATGATATAGTAGTACCATATTGATTAAGATTTGATGCTTATGGACATAATGAAGATGTATTGACAACATAATGATGATTTTCCTATGGAAATATTGAAGACATGTTTATAGAAAAAAAGATGATGTGGACATATCTATGATGATATAATTATGGGCATAATTAAGATGATGTGTTTGACAATTATGATTGTTTGGTGACATAAATTTGTATGTAACTACAAGCTGGTCCTTGTACCATTTTTCTTTGTTGGATCTGAGAAAAAGACCAAGTTGAGTCTTGGAATAGAAGATGATGCTTCTTACTCAGTTGTAGGTGATAAACCTCATGGTTGTATCCAGTTGAATCAAAATATAAAAAGATTACAAAGCTTATCTTGTGTCTCTAATGATGTGAATTGTTTGTGATGAATGCCATGTTTAATGATTATCTTTTCATAACTTAGTGTGAATTATGATCTCTGCCTAAATGCCAAAGTGAAATGTAAATGATATATGTTAGGGTGAGAAGAAGTTGAAAAATTGGAATTGAGTGCAAGATCATTGATTCACCCCCCCTCTTAGTGAGCCATTATGTCCAATAAATATAATAGATAAAAAGACAATCCCTGCTTCAATGATTTATCAACTACATTGCTAATTCTATTTATAGGCTTGCACCTTTACAAAAATGTCCACATATAACTAACTTGGACCATACTTCTAACTACTTTTGACTAGACCGACCACACTTGTCGTTAACTTTATCTTGGACAATCCTCTTTGACCCTTTTCACAATCTCCTTTGTTGCACTTTACACACTTGATCTCCTTGTAACCATTGCTCATAATAAGTATCCTACCAATTTTTGACATGGGGGATGAACTTAAGGAGCGATAAGGTGATATTTTCCCTGTCAAAAAAATTGTGGACAGAGAAATAATATTCTAGAAAATTCAACCACTTATCTAGGGAATCAACATCAATCTAGACTTCAAATAAAGGAAGATCAAAGTTGACATGTACCTTGAATGGAGTTGCATCTCTGAAACGGCTACTCGTTGAAGGTGCATCCACCATTGCCGACATTCATAGAAGGATCAACGGTGAAACTATCCATCATCCCGTTCCTCTGTCCCGTGAGGGCCTCCTAAAGAAACAAATTGATAGGATATCATGCTCTATCATCTCTCTTTTCTTCCACCATGAGAGTTCATTTTTGGCAGTAAGAGTGATCTTCCCCAAGTGAAACTATTTCGAGACCTAACTATCTATACCTTGACCTTGTTGGGGACATGCACCAAGAACCAATCAAAGAGAAGATTTACTTTGATACCACTGATACAGATTTATGTGAGAATGAAATGAAAGAACAAATATAGAATCTTAAACATAAACATATTGCAATGAAAACAAATATACAATAAACACATATTCCATTAAATGGCAGAAATAGAACATACTTTAAATACAACAACGAGAATGGTGGTAGCTATTTCTAAGAAGAGATGTGGTTGCTACGCTCATCCATGCAAAGATGAATACAAAATGAGGCCAAAGGGGCCTATTTATAATAAGCATGAGGGACAGAGCCCTAAAGGACTAAAACATAACCCTATAAGATGAACCGTCATAAAGTTGACCAATCAACTTCCGGGGATCATAACTTTTGCATACAATCTTCGATTTGGGCACCCAATAGCCCATTGAAAATGTATATAAGATATTTACATCTTTCAAGTGGTTCTAAGTGAATTCCATTGGTAACCAATTGGCCCCATGAATCACCAAAAATGTCATTTAGGGCCTCCAAATGGCTCAAAAGTTTGGGACCCAAAAAACCATTGAAAAATAACTAGGAAATTGCCAAATTGGACGATTTTTTTAAGCCATCGGAATAAGTGGATGGCCACTGATATCCATATGGATCAATCCTCACCCCTTAGGAAGTAATGGTCTCAATTGTGTGAAATCCCTTATCATATCTCAAACTATGTGTTGAGTTGATCTCCTGGTGCAACATTTGCAGAAGTGAAGAGGCTTCCATTCTTTGATATGTTCGGATGGTTGTAATTGATGTTGATGGATTCTCTGGAACTATTCAAAAATTTTGGTTTCTTTGTTGTCCTTGTTTTGAAACAATATGGATGATTTATTTCTAGAGGATCTCCTTGAATGTGTGGCCTTGTATCATAAAGGTACTCGGATAGATGAGGAAACAATGACTCTGTTTTTTTCTTGTTTTTGCTGAGAAGAGACAACGTATGTAGAGCATGTGGAGGTATCTTTGATCTGATGTTCTCCTTTAGAGGTGATTGTGAAGGGGGATAATTTACCAGTGTGGGATATTATCTTCCTACCCTACGAGACTATGGTAGGTGCAACTATATTTGGTATCCAATAGAGTTTTCCTCCGAAAGTGACAATGACACTACGAGGCCGTGACTCATATATAGCATGAAAATTCTACATATGTGGGTGTTCTAAAATAAAATCACATACTTTAAGTGGGGCCACATCAGACAATATCTCATCTTTGAAAGGATTGATTCCATAAGGTAGATGATATTACTGAGTAATGAGGATACCTCGTCCTTGTCTTAGCTAACCGATGTTGTATAGTTGCGGGTGTGGTGTTGTCGGAAGCTCTAATATCTTGATGAATTATTTTGAGATCTTTGGCTGCCATTTTCAATAAAAGAATGTAGTGGTATTCCCTTCACCCACATATGCAAGTGGAAGAGGCACTCCTATGCCTATGACTCTTCAAGTTCCTATGGTTGGATATGTGTTGTAGAAACAATGACATTGGGTTTTACATTAATGATCCTCTTCCCATAGTATGCAGTTGTGGCATTGGGTTATAAATCATAATTGGGATCTAATTATTTTATATCGATCACCAATGACTGATTTAAGTGACATTCATCAGTGTTGTGCTAGGATATTTTATGGAACTCACACCACTTTTCACTGTCCTTCTTTGTCTTTCCACTACCCTTCTTTTCTCATGGCACAGAATGGTTGTCCTTTCCCTGTCCTATGTTCTACAGTTCAAGGTTTCCATTTCCTTGCATTTATGGTGGATTTGCAAGTTCAAGGTCTCACTTGTTGTTTTGTCAAAATTTCTCCTCAATTTTCACAACATACTGATAGGAATATCTAAGTGAGGAGATGTCTAGGAATTCCATCTCAGTTCATATGTATCAATGTAGGCCACTATGATATTTCAGTACCAGGTTCAGCTTGGAGTCCTTGATACCCAACTTTGTGCACAAGGTTTGAAAGTTGTTGGTGTACTCCAACACCATATGGTCCCTCTCTTGATGTAGAATGGTCCATTTTGTGTACTGGTCATCATAGTTTCCCACATGGAAATACTATTCCTTGAAGACATCTACAAAGGAGGCCAAAGTGGGACTAGCCTCGAACATTCCAGACTCTTCTGATGAGTTTTTCTCACACTAAGTGTCCCACCAATTTTTGACATGGAGGACAACCTTAAAGAGTGCAAAGGTGATATTTTCCCTGTTGGAAAAATTGTGGACATAGAAATAACCTTCTAGAACATTCAATGACTTATCTAGGGAATCAACATCGATCCAACCTTCAAATAAAGGAATATCAAAGTTAAATTGTACCTTGAATGGTGTTGCATATTTGAAATAGATGCTCATTGTGTTAGGATATTTAGACACTTAGGAGTTAGTTAAGATCAACTTGTGTAATATATCCGTTAGGTAAAAGTGTGTTTCTTTAGTATGCATTAGTATGCATTTGTAAATATTCTAATCTGATGGTCACAATATGTTCTAGACATTGAGTGATCCGACGGTTCAACTTCTCTTAGATCATACCTCCCATTGATCTGTGGCTTAACACCCGATTGGTCTATGATCTCTATTTAAAGAGCACAGAGGGTCCTTGGCTAGTTGATCGATTATGAGAAGCTCATGTAACTTTCTTTCTTTTGCATAATAAATTGCTCCAAGTAGCTATTTGGCTGGGGACATGGACTGTTTCCCTCTCGAGGGTTTTAACCACGTGACAAACATTGGTGTGTTGATCTGTGATCTATTTGTGTGAAGTGATTGCTCAAGGTGTTCGATATTTTGGGAGTACCCTGTGTACCCGAACATGGTATCAGAGCTGAGGTCTCAGGTTCAATTCCCTCGAGCTACGCCGGAGGCGAGGTGTTGGAGTATTGGGTACCTCCACATGGTATAACCACCGCACCTCTGGGAATATAAAACAAGTGGTTTAACCATCACTCCTGGTTTCAGGGCCTTGTGCTGGGTTTTAAATTTTCACCAACATCTGCAGGTTTTGGTGTAACGACAAACCTTACATGGGTTGGAAACTTATCAAGGAAGCTAGAAGAAGAAGATTGTTCCTTAATGGTGAACGATACTTGTGATCTTATTCCTCTTCCAAAAGGAAGAAAACTTGTCAGATGTAAATGGATCTACAGAACTAAGTATGCATCAGATGGAAGTGTTGAAATACTTAAGGCAAGGTTAGTTTCCAAAGTTTTTTCCCAAGTTGAAGGGATTGACTACAATGAAACCTTTTCCCCTGTAGCAAAAATGAACTCCATCTGCCTTGTTATTTCCCTTGTAGC
>LPNX010731297.1:376028-390715 GCA_001517045.1 Pseudotsuga menziesii | reverse complement strand
ACCAAGAAAGTAGGAAACCATCTCATAATACTTGTTCTTTATGTTGATGATCTTATCCTTACTGGTAGTGACCCTAAACTTATAACCCATGTGAAATCCAGTTTTAAGCAAAATTTTGAAATGTCAGAATTAGGACATTTGCATTATTTTCTTGGTCTCCAAGTCTTGCAAACCAAAGAAGGAATCTTTCTTTCCCAGTCTAAGTATGCTTGTGACCTTCTTCGTCACTTCCACATGGAAGATTGTAAACCAGCCCCTTCTCCCTTCCAGTCTGGAGTCAAACTTTCTGCCACTTGTACTTCCCTTGAAGTAGATGACACCTTGTATCGTCACCTTGTTGGTAGTCTTTTATACTTGACTCTTTCCCGTCTAGACCTTTCCTTTGCCATTGGTCGTGTTACCCATTATATGCAAACTCCTCATGAAAGTCACTGGAAAGCAGAAAAAAGAATACTTTGATATATTCAACGTACAATTCAGTTTGGGATTCATTACAGTACAGGGGGGAAACCTTTGTTGGTTGGTTTCACTGATTCAGATTGGGTTGATGATCCTGATGATCGAAAGTTTACTGCAGGTTATGTTTTTAGTATGGGATCTGGACTTGTCACTTGGGCTTGTAAGAAACAACAAGCTCTTGCTCTTTCTTCAACAGAAGCAGAATATTGAGCCGCAGTTAATGCCAGTCAAGAAGCTTTATGGCTTCGACAGATCCTTTCAAAGTTTGGATTCGAGCAGCAACAACCTACTCCACTTTGGTGCGACAATCAAAGTGCCATCAAGCTTGCCAAAGATCCAGTTCGACATCAACACAGCAAACACATTGAGCTACGCATGCACTTCATCAGAAATCTTGTTCATGATCATGTTCTTGAAATTCTCTATTTCCCTACAGATGATCAAGTTGCAGACATCTTCACCAAGTCTCTTATAGGAGTGAAGTTTTCTAAATTTTGGTCTATGTTAAGAGTTCAGGAATGTGTCCTTAAGGGGGGATAGGCTCTAATGCCTCCTTCCTTCTCCTAATAGTGTCACTTTTGTAAATCCTTCAATCCTATCCCAAGTTGTTCTTAAGGGGGGATGTTAGGATATTTAGACACTTAGGAGTTGGTTAAGATCAACTTGTGTAATATATCTGTTAGGTAAAAGCGTGTTTCTTTAGTATGAATTAGTATGCATTTGTAAATATTCTAATCCGATGGTCACAATATGTTCTAGACAAAGAGTGATCCAACGGTTCAACTTCTCTTAGATCATACCTACCATTGATCCATGGCTTAACACCCGATTGGTCTATGATCTCTATTTAAAGAGCATAGAGGGTCCTTTTCTAGTTGATCGATTATGAGAAGCTCATGTAAATTTATTTCTTTTGCATAATAAATTGCTCCAAGTAGCTATTTGGTTGGGGCCGTGGACTGTTTCCCTCTCGATGGTTTTAATCACATGACAAACATCGGTGTGTTGATCTATGATCTATTTGTGTGAAGTAGTTACTCAAGGTGTTTGGTCTTTTGGGAGTACCCTGTGTACCCAAACACATTGAAGGTGCATTCGCCACTGCCGGTATTCATAGAAGGACATGGGAGAAACTATCCATCATCTCGTTCCTCTGTCATGTGAGGGATTCCTCAAGAAATGACCTGATAAGATCTCCTACTATTGTTATACACCTGATTGGCACCTCTCCGTCCGAGTGCTGACATCCCTCAGGTCGGCACACAAAAGGACACTTATGGATTGAGGTTTGCCTAGTTTCATTATACCTTGGTTGATAATGAAATACATTGACTATATGCCCAGCTGATTACTTTTCCATTTTGAGATTTTGAGTAGCTTTCGCGACTATATCTATTGGCATCTCACGCATCATATGAGAGTATCATGTTCAGCAGATCGCGCATACATGTATACGCGGGTTGCACTTGTATAGTGTCGCGTATCATACGCGGGTTTCTCTACTACAGACCCGCGTATGGTTTCCTCAAAATTAATATTTAAAAACACTAGATAATGGAAGATTAGTTCATTCATTTAACTTAATCTTCCTAACTGCTATAACCTCCCTAACCTTCGAGAACTGCCTCATTTCATCCATATAAATAGAGGCCTTGGGGAGGGGGTTTGATAGTCATACTTGGAGAGCAAAGTTATGCTGGTGGATTGTCTACAGAATCTTTGGAGCAGAGAAACTCAGAGTCCTTTGGTGACAGAGGAGTCCCTTGTTCAGACATTGGGTTGTAACCTAAACTCCCTCTATTATTGTTAATAAAGCAGATTACTTCTTCCATATTGTGTTTCATGTGTTGTAGATTGGTAAATGTTTACGTTTCATTATAATATATGATTTGCCTAATATACATCTTTATATATGGATCATACTGTATTTGGAAGAATCTTTGTTAACAGGTGAAGGAGGAACTATCCTGGAGACCTTAGAAGCAAAGCAAAGAGGAAGAAGATAGCTTGGAACAACCTTCGTATTTTACAAGTAAGTTCCTGCTACTTTCCTATTTCCTATTCTGTGCTTTTAAAGTCAAATTGTCTGCAAGTGTTAGAGTATGTTGGTAACCCCCAGACCTAGGTTATTAGGTGAATTATCTTGTACAATAGAACTGGCGACTCCGCTGGGGAGCCCAAGTCTGCTTTAGGTCTTTTTCTGTTGTCCTGACCAGTCATTGCTCAAAGTTTTGTTTGTGATTTTTTGTCCTGCTTTCTTACTTACTGTAGCATTTGAAAGTCTCGGGTCTTTCTCTGTTTTTGAGAATTATTTTTATACCCATTCGCGGGTTGTCCCACTGGACAGTCACGAATACTGAGTCTTATGCGCGGGTTGTTCCACTGTACAGTCGCGCATCATTCGCGACCTGCACTACTACACAATCGCGTATACTCCTGAAAACTGTGATTTTTGTGTCAAAGTTGGCTTGTTCTTTGGCCTGTTATAAGTCCTGTTTTCTTTTAAGAATTTCTTTAAGAGTGTTGCAAAGTTGTTTGAGTGTATCAGGTGATCACATCTTAGTGCTTTTTGAAGCCCTTGGGTTCTATTTACTTGTTTTATTTACTGTATGCATCTTGAAACTTCCTGGCCTATTTGGGTTGTTGGTTTGAGTGCCTGAGTCTAGATCAGTGATTAGGGTCTTAGACTCTGTCTGTCCAGTCTGCTGTCTATCAGTTATTGGTTTGCACTTACCTATTTAAAAGTCTGCAGTGATCTCTCGGTCATTGTCTGCACCCAAGTTGAGGTCCTGGCCTGCTTTTCTTGCTGGTTTTTAGGTTCTGTTTGCCTGTTAGTTTCAGTTTGTGTTTTTTATACAGTCTATAAATGTCAAGTTTACTCAAGCATTGCATTTATACATTCACAATAGTTTTTTGAGCATTTTTTAAAGTGAAAAACAAAACATAGTTAATCTTTTGCATTGTAATTTTTGCATTAGAGTAGTGTTTGTTTCAGTTTAAGAAATACTATCTCAGAAAAATACAAAAACATATAGGCTTAGTTTCTCTATTTGCTGCATATAGTTCATCAATATTTATTTGAAAAAATGAAAAGAAGTTTATTTTATAGTGTTAGTTTTCTTTAGATGCACTTTTAATTTCATTTATTTTCTGCTGAGTCAAAACATCATACAGTCCATCACTTTGACTTCCTTTGAGTAAAGAACAGCCCTTAAAATTAACGCTTAAATTTAAAATCTATTAGTAAGTTTTTATTTTTAGGGCCTTCCACCTACTAGCTTAGGCTAGGTTTGTGGGCTAGGGAGTGTAAAATTCCCACAAACTATAAACTCAGATGTAGTGGGCTATTCATTAGGTAAATCCTTGGTTCTACCACTGTATCTGGGAAGCTCCTCTCAAACGGGAGTTAAGCACTAGGCCGCGTGGAGTCTTGGACAGAGGGGATAACCCCCCGAATCCTTGTCAAAATGTAACCCAAGACTTTTACGCATCTGGGGATTCTGTCCTAGACATATTTTTGGGCTCAGATACTCTGCCCATGCATACAAGTTCGACTTGTGACTGTCCCCCCAGACAGTAGGTATTGTCAAGGTAGCCTTAGTCTCTTGTCTTTTTAGGGCTCATACCCAGGTAAACCGGAAGGTTATTTCTGGTTCACCTTGAACGGACTTGGAAGGTAACCCTTGTGGAAAGTGTAGGAGGGCGGTTGGGTGATTCCTCTGCTTGTGCCTAAGAACCCCTCAAGGACGGCAAGTAACTGTTCATCAGCTTTCTTCGAGAAAGCATATCTTTATAGCCTGTTTTGATTGCTTGAGACTTAGGATCCTTTTAGTGTATGCTCTATGGATCTGCTTGTGTTTAGTTGGCCTTAGGGTGTGATTTTTTAAAGTCTTAATTTTGGAGGACCAACTTGTTAGAAGGTCAAGAAGGTTGAGAAACCTTCCTCCTCTCACACCACTGGAACCTCCACCTTTACCCCAAAGGCGGAGATTAAGCATAGGTGGTTCTTTTGAACCAGTAGGAGTAAGTGAGGTTCTTGGTGAACCTGAATTAATAGCTAACCGCTTTGACTTAGACACAGTCGAGATAGAGGAATTACAAGCTGACGAGTTTGCAATAAATTATAATACCCCCTTGACTGATTTGAACGATCCAGTGATCGTGCAGGTTAGGCATTTTAGTTCACCAGTACTAGGTGTACCTGTAGGTAGAGCTATGTCTTCTGAGGGAGAAAGTTCATTTGTTTTCACCTCAACCCTTCCGGTTGAAGGGGTACTACCTCCCCTGGTTAGTACCCCTAGATCTAATTTACCTTCCACACCCTTAACTCCAGCAAGCCGGGTGGTCCAACCACCGGTTTACTCGAACATAGGAAGTATGTCTGGTGATATGGCTACTGGGATTCCCAGTATGCCTACAGTTCCTTCTTCCTTCCCTTACCCTACCCACAGTGGTCCGGTGGGATCCTCGGCCTTTGTCCAAGGATTCCCCTGGAATGGGGGGCACATACCCCCATCCAGTCCATATGTAGGCCCACCTCCTTCATGTAGGAGTGCAGTTTGGTAGCAACACCTCTTATGGGAAAAGCTACCAAACCCCCATTTCGGTCCCATATACGAGCTCTCCCTTCTCTTTGTTTAGTGGAGGGATACCTGCTCCAGTCTTTCAGACCCCTACTTCTATGGGGATGGCCTGAACCACTTACACTGCACCTCCCACCCAAAACCCAGTGGCTTACGGATGGAACCCATTCCAAAGAAACCTACCCACTTCACAACCGGTGTCTGGGGGAAACCCCACTTTTACTTATGGGCGATCGGGGGCAAGTCCCTCTAATCCCCAAGCTAGTACATCTACTACACCGGCTAGGCCAAAGATTCCTTTTCTGGCAACTTTGAACTTGCCAGACTTATCAAAATTGATGAACGATCCGGTGAGGCATGACCCCTTGTGGCCACCTGTTCCCACCAAACTGCCTTCGGACATCCCTAAGTTCGAAGGTAAGATTGGTGAAGATCCTGGGGCACATTCCACCACCTTCCACCTATGGTGTTCCTACAACTCATTGAATGAAGATTCAGTGAGACTTAGGCTGTTCCAGAGGACATTGACAGGCACTGCAACAAAATGGTACATTGAGCTGCCTTCTGCTGCTTTTAGCAGCTTCTGGGACTTGGCTATTGCTTCCCTTAGCCACTTTCAGCTTCCAGTTCATTACGATTTCGGAACGGACTTGTTGTCCACCTTTAGACAAAACAAGGCAACCCACATCTCGGATCATATCCAAGAGTGGAGGAGGCGAAAAAGCCTTATTAAAGCCACAATCCCTCCTGAGTTCCTATTAGAATGGTTCCTTAAATATTTATTGCCCTATATATCTAAGGATGTTTCTACATCAGGAGTGACTGGTGAGGAAGAAGCCATACTCAAGGCCCAGCAGTTGGACTTGATATATTCACAGTCTGGGATTTTATATGAAATCATCCCTGAGGCACCAAGGCCTTCTCATGAGGCCGAGAAACCCAAGCCTGGACCCCATGCCGATGGTGTGGTTGGGTCCGTAAAGTCTCCCACTGTAGAGTCTTTGACAAAACAAATTCACCAGTTGTCTGTCAAACAGTCTACAACGGAGGTAGCAAAGGCTTCCCCCTCCTCCCAAAGTGCAAATGTTTTTGCACAAACCTCTTCGAAGGGCAATCAGCAGCTCGACGGGAAGAAGAAGAAAGGAAAAAAGGGAGAGGGAAACCAAAATCAAAACAAGCCCAAGCCCGCAAACAATGCTGATGGGGGAAAAAAGGAAAAGAAGAAAGTCAAGTTCCCTTGTAATTTGTGCCAAGGGGACCATCTTACTCATCTTTGTCCCCTCATGGAATAAGCTCAGAAGCTGTTACAAGGTCAACCGCCGGCTGTCTTGAAGGATCCATTTCCCCAAGGGTAGAATTCTGCTTCAGCTTCCACAGTAGCAGGGGGCAGTCAAACTGCTCCTGACCCTAATTATATCAACATGGTCAGATCCTCAACTTTGTTACAAACCAGGAATAAGAACTATGAGAAGGAGACTGAGGAGAAGGGTAAAGCTGTAGCTGAACCTTCCAATCCTCTCACTACAGAGAAACCTGCGGAAATAATGCCAAAGATACCCAAAGGTGTCTTTAAGAAGACTGTGCATAACCCAAATTCCCGAGCCGCTTCTAACTACTCAGTGGTTGAAGACTTGGCTCAGACTCCTTGTGCGATTTCAGATTTGGAGGTGCTACAGAGTTGTCCTGCTCAGAGGGATGCCCTCTTAGCAGCTCTAGGTAGCATGGATTCTTCTAGTCTCAGTGCGAAATTTCATCTTTCTGATGTCAAAATTCGCCTCCCTTATCATGTAGCTTTATCGGTAGATGTTGTCCATGGTGGTAAGACCATTGGATGAGCGGTTGTTGATGAGGGAGCCTCTACTTGTGTGATGTCCCTGGCTTGTTGGAAATCTCTCGGATCCCCAGAGCTGGTCCCATCAACCACTTTACTTACTGCTTTTGATGGAAGGTCTTTCCGTCCACATGGTATCCTTCCAGCTTTTGAGATTAAGCTAGCTGGAAAAGCAGTCTCTGTTGAAGTCGAAGTGATTGATGCTCCATTGGACTATAATTTGCTTCTGGGTAGGAATTGGACTTATGCAATGTCTGCTGTTGCATCTGCTATCTTTCGTGTCATGGTATTTCCACATGAGGGCAAGCTGGTCACTGTTGACCAACTTGATTTTACTCGTAAAGGCCGCTTAGAGTCTAAAGATTCCACTGTGCCATTGGTTGATCAGGCCAAACCTGCTGCACAGATCTTGGGGGCTGGACTGTACGCATCATTGATGGGCACATTCGATATTCCAGCTCCAGTCTTTTATCTCGGTTCTACTACTGTTGGGAAGTCCATTGATTCGGTGGTCGATAGGACTGATCCTTGGGTCCTCCCAACCCCTCAGGAACCGGAAGTTCCCTTATCTGCAGTGGAAGTGGCATATCAAGCTATTACCCAAACCACTATAGATCCCATTCCAGATCCTCTTACAGTCTCAGATGATCTGGAAGAAGTCTATATGCCCGCATGGGCAGAAAACTCTTTACATTCCATAGATTGCTTAGACACTGTTTTGCCTTCAGACGAGGCTATTTTGGAAGCTATGTGTTCACATGATAAGATATGTGAGGATCTTCATCACTGATCTTATTTCCTTCCAGAGCTAAGCAAGATAGAAAACCAAGAGTTTCATGTGAGACTGCCTGGAGATGTTGATATACCTGTTAACCCTTTGCCTAGGGAAGGAGTGTTTGCCGAGGGGAATATGGAAAAAATTTTCGCTACCATACCTATCAATATCTCTGCGAAACCAGATATCATGGAAAATATCTATATAGGTGCAAGCTGCTCTCCGGAGGAGATTGCCATTTATACAGCCCTTTTCAAGGAATTCCACGATATCTTTGCCTGGTCATATGAGGAGATGCCAGGCATTGATCCATCTATTGTTCAACATGAGATCCCAACCTATCCTGATGCTAAGCCGGTTCGGCAAAAATTACGCCCCGTGAACCCGCGTAAAGCGGCGACTGTGAAGGCAGAGGTAGAAAAGCTGTTGAAAGCAGGATTTATATATCCCGTTGCTTTGACTGAGTGGGTGTCCAACCGAGTCCCCGTTGATAAAAAGAAAGGGACTATTCACGTTTGTACGGACTTTCGAGACCTTAACAAAGCCTGTCCCAAGGATAACTACCCTACACCGTTTATTGATCAAATCATAGATGCATGTGCAGGTAGTGAAGTATTTTCGTTTATGGATGGTTTTTCCGGCTACAATCAAATCCAAATCAAACCGGAAGACCAGCATAAAATGGCTTTTATTTGCCCTTGGGGTACATTCGCTTATAGAAAAATGCCCTTTGGATTGAAAAATGCAGGGGCAACCTTTCAATGAGCCATGAAATTTAATTTTCACGATATAAAAGCCATTGTCGAGCCCTACCTTGATGATTTTCCGCTCATTCTCGCAAGAGGATCCAGCATCCAGATCATTTAAGGATGATTTTTGAGAGATGCAGATACTATAAAATTCGCTTGAATCCCCACAAGTGTGTTTTCTGCATCAAATCAGGTAGATTGCTTGGATTCATTGTCTCTAGTAGGGGCATACAGGTGGATCCGTTAAAAGTCGAGGCCATTGTAAATCTGCCTCCTCCTCATTCACTTAGGCAACTTCAGAGTCTACAAGGAAAGTCTAACTTCCTTCGACGTTTTATCGTCAATTATGCCAAGATCACAAAAGGTTTCATGCGCCTGCTTAAACAGGATACCCCATTTGTATGGGATGAAACTGCACAACTCGCGTTTGAGGCATTAAAGAAAGCCTTGTTGTCGGCTCCTTTATTACGCCCGCCAGATTACTCTAGGGATTTCATATTATATCTGGCCGCGTCGGAGTCTACCATTGGGGTAGTGCTAGTTCAGGAGGATGACAAGCTCATCAAGCATGTTGTCTATTATCTTAGTCGTGCTTTGGTGGGACCTGAGCTTAAGTACTCCCACGTCGAGAAGTTAGCCTTAGCGGCTGTATATGCTGTACAGAGGTTACGGCACTACATCTTACTAAGGAACACTACTGTAGTGGCGGATGTAAACCCTTTCCAGTATGTTTTATCCCGACGAATTGTTGGGGGAAAATTCAATAAGTGGATAGTCATTCTCCAAGAGTTTGACTTGGTTTTTCAATCCGCTAAATCCAAAAATTCCTTAGTTTTTGCCGAACTTATAGCAGAATTCCCTACGGAAGAAGATGTAGTGGTTCAAGATGACTCATTCCCAGATGAGCACATATTCCTTATATCAACCTCTGATCCTTGGTACGGAGATATTCTTATATATCTCCATACTTTGAAGTATCCTACCGCTTACTCTAGGGAAGACCGACGCAAGTTACGTCTTCATGCTAAAAACTACCTCATTATAGGAGATACATTGTATCGACGAGGGGTAGATTCTGTCTTGTGTCGCTGCCTCACTCATGAGGAAGCGAATATTGTCCTAAATGATTCCCATAGCGGAGCGTGTGGGGGTCATTTATCTGGGTTAGCAACGGCCCAGAAGATATTACGTGCCGGGTATTTCTGGCCCACCATCTTTAAAGATTATGTGGAAGCTGTGAAACGCTGTCATCCATGTTAGCTGTACACTAGGAAAATGCGGTCACATCCTGCTCCCTTGTTTCCCGTCGTCTCATAGGCCCCTTCATGAAGTGGGGGATTGATTATATGACATGCAACCCAGCCTCGACTGGGGGGCACAAATACATCATTGTCGTTGTCGACTATTTCACAAAATGGGCAGAGGCAATGCCTACTACTTTCAAAGAAAATGGGGAAACGACAGCTTACTTTGTGTTTAATCAGATTATTGCTAGGTTTGGTATTCCCAAAGTGATTGTCACTGACCATGGCAGTCATTTCCAAAACCACATGATGACAGAACTGACCACCATGCTCGGATTCCGACAAGAGCATTCTTCTCCTTATTATTCGCAAGCAAATGGTCAGGTCAAGGCTGTAAACAAAACTTTAAAAACTATACTTAACCATACTATTGATGCAACCCGTTCAAATTGGCATATCATGTTATATCCTGCTCTTTGGGCTTATCGAACCAATGTCAAAACTGCTACGGGTTTTTCCCCTTCCAACTCGTTCACGGGGTGGAAGCTATTACGCTGATTGAATGCGAAATCCCATCCTTGCAGATAGCTATTCATGTGCTACCTGACACAACTGAGCTTGAGGAACGGTTGCTACATTTAGAACACCTTGATGAGCAACGTAGAGATGCGTTGACTACAAATCAGGCTCATAAGAATAGGGTTAAATCTCAATACGATAAAACGGTCAAACCTCGGGTTTTCTCTGAGGGGGAACTTGTCTTGCTCTGGGATCAAGATAAGGAGCCCCTGGGGGCAGGAAAATTCAAGGCCATGTGGTTGGGACCCTATGTTGTGTCTAAATTTTTGAGTAAAGGCGCGTATGAATTAGTGGATTATGATGGGAATAAGCTGCCTGAGCCTAGAAATGGGCTCTACTTGAAGAAGTACTACGCTTAGGCTTAGCACTTTTTCTTGTATATTAATGTATGTATTTTTATGTACATTAGGTTGTCAGTTTCATTTTTTTATACTATCTGCTGGTTGTTGCAGATGTCTTCCGAGATGTATGTAGGTTTTGCTGATGGCGCCAGTCGTCACACTTGTAACCTGGCTTCAGCAGCATGGGTTATTTACTCCCCTTCAGGACAGCTTGTTGCCGCGGGTGGCGCTTGTCTAGATCCTTCTTCCAATAATGTTGCTGAGTATAGAGCTGTAATTGAGCTCTTATGGGATGCTTTGTCACGAGGCATCACCCAGCTGGAAGTCCGTTTGGATTCTCAGTTGGTTGTTTCCCAGCTCAATCGAGCTTACCAGGTGCGTAATCCTACATTGTTACGTCAGTTCATGCAAATACGTTTACTGGAAAGATATTTTGAAGTTATTACTTTTAATCACATTCCACGAAACCAAAATTCATTAAATGATGCATATGCTAACTATATTTTGGACTGGCATCTCACACACATTCCATAAAATATACAACAAATACATAAGAAACATTTGTAAATAAGCTGACAACCAAACACAAATATATATATATATATATATGTAAATATCTGTTCATACATAGGATAGGTCAAGTCTGATCCGTAGATCCCAAAATGTACAAAATATACAAAAAGTGGATCAAAATCCATCAAAATGCCTAAAACTAAGCCTGCCCACCATGGCCACTAGGACCTCCTTGGTCCCCGTGATCTCTGCGCCCCCTGGCTTCCTCAGCCTCCTCAGCTTCGGCAGCCTCCAATGCATCTCTATATACACATACTGCTCTGGATACCCGTCTAAAAAGATGTAACCAGGCCGATGGAACCCCAACTACTGACTCCTGCATAGCTACAGGGAGATGCTCTATCCATATAGTGGGTACCCGCTCGGTAAGCCTAGTCAGCTTTGCCTCGAGTACCACGACCAATACTGGGTCTCCCCCTGCAACAGGACGTACAAAGGTACGTGGGTGCCCTACTGGGCGGACTGGTCTAATATCTGCATTTTGACACATGAGTAGGGTTAGACTTGTACATATGTATATATCCTATCATTAGAAAATCCATAAAAATTTGATAATGATAAAAAATAAAAATACTTACCCATCTCTCCCCATGCTCCTCCTGGAAGGAGGACTAGGTCAGGATCACCTCGAAAATCTAATCTAGCATATGGAAACTGCTCCAATGCTGGCACCTGCCGTTCTCACCATGTATAGAAATCGTCGTCATACATACTCTGTACTACGTCTCCTCCTCCGTGACGGAGGAAGATATCACCCCACCTGCTCAGCCTCGGCTGACGTGGATGTCTGACCTCTAAGGGTATCGTAGGGCTCATAGCTGGCACTCTCTCAAAGAAGAACGCAACCAATATACTAGCATACCTGAAGTTCTTCCGTCTCCCCCTCCTACAATCGGATAATTTCCTCCTCATAATGGGGGCAATTCCAGAGCACCAGTCATATAGAGCGCCTCTGAAACAATCAACCGCCACTCTCATCTGAGTCCTGGTGGCATGATGTAGTCTTGATGACCCTGAAAGTCTAACAATAGTACTGGTCAATACCTGCAGTGTAAAGTCCTGTATGTCTACGATGAGAACACTAATGCCCTTCTTTTGAGTACTTGGCCTGCAGAATACGTCAACATAGTTCTGGACACTTAAGGGGTCTCCACCCCTGCCAGTGCCCTCCAGGTTCACCAGTGCTCCCTGATGTGATAATCCTATGATGAAATAGATGTCCTGTGTGGTAAGCTCCAAAGTCTCACCTTGGATGTTGAACATCCCCAGGTCATGGTCCCAATAACTGACCAAGAACTCTAATATGCGGACATTGGCCCGCATGGGTGATGTGCAGAAAAAATTTGAATAGCCCACTATTCCGCAATGCTTGGATAGTAGGCGGGCTTTGGAGAGCCGCTTGGTCCATCATCTCATGTTCCCTCTCCCTCCACTCCAGCACCATATTTTCCTGACAAAAAACACATAGTGTAATTCAGTAATTCATCATAAAATTTAAAAATTTGATCTATTTTTAAAACTTTTAGCTATGGCGCAGTATGCGCGACTGTCCATTGGGACAGCTCGCGAGTCATTCGTGACTTCCCTATGCAGCAGCTCGTGCATCAAACGCGTATGCGCGGATTTCCTATGCAGCAACCTGCGTATACATTTTGCCATTTTTTATATTGATGAATTAAATTGAATTGACCATTAATTCTAAAATTTGTTTGGATGAAATTAAAGAGCACAGGGTGTAGATTTACTTGACACTGACGGATCTGAATTCCACCGGTCCAATTGTCCACAATAAGCGATCAAAGTTAGAGGGTAAAAATCTCCTTTTTGGTTCAAAAAGTGCAATGGTGAGAAATGTTTTGTTTTTCAAACTATTTATAGAAAAATTATTTCGTAAAGTGGGTTTTTTCTATATTTTGAAACGTAAATTGATTAATACCATCCCTTTTTGTGCCTTGGAACAGGTTTACTAACTATTTCAAAGTGTTGATGCTTCTATATGGTGGTTTTTGCTCTTTCCAACACATGTTGGCAACTTATCACTCCACATTAACCTTAGTATGCTACATTTTGCCACGGACTATGGTATTCTAAGCCATTAGTCCCTTGTCTCTAGCATTGTTCTTCCGTGGCTAGGATCCCTATTTCAAGAGTGTCATTCTTATATGCCATTGCCATCCTTTGATACTCATTTCCGTCACTATTTCAGGTCCAGGGGTTTCTTCATAGCTACTTTTCACGACAAATAGAGCTTCTTATGAATCTCTCTTTACAAGCTATCCCTTTATAGGACTCCCTGCCCTTATGGAGTTTCTTTAGGCCCAGGTCTGACTCCTTCAAAACAGATTTGACTGCTGAGTTATCTCGTCCGTTCAAGCTCGTTAAGAATATGTGAACGGGCATCCGCATTGGTGGTAGGTTATCTCTTTCTCGGACCATGCGGAATAATACGAGAAAGGATCACTCTCTTTTCTTCGGAATTGAGAAGAGTATTCTCAGGTATAGTTTTATCACTTTTCCAGACCTGAGGGACTAAATTTACGGAAAAGGAACACCCGGTTTGAGCTTACTTTTTCTTTTTTGTGCTCTGGACCCAAACATGAAAAAGATTTCGAGTGTACTTTGTGTCTTTGTCATGCTCGTTAAACACTAAAGAAAAAAGAAATGAGTTTATTGTTGTAAGCCCCATTTCTCGTAACCAAATGGATCTTTCCGAGTGATCTTGCTTTCCTTCACACTCATAAAACTCAAGCTATTTTATGCTGTTATGGAAGGAGCGTTGGGTAGGTGGTAATTTAACCTTTTTTGGACCTCCCCGACTAAGTACGAAAAAGGTTCACCTTTTCTTCTTCGGAAGTTAAGAGAGTTCTTATGTGGTTTGTTTTATACTTTTTCAGCCTCAAGAGACTAAATTGGACGAAAAAGGACCCACCTAGAGTCTTCTTGGCATTTTCAGACTCTCTAAATATGAAAATACCACATGAGCATGTACTAGTTCGGGCTCATTAAATCCACGGATTAGTGTATCAAGCATTATTTTCCCCATCTCTTCAAGCTTGTTAAAAAATGAAGAGGGAACCGAGTTGGCTTTCCTGGACTCGTTAAAACTTAACAAGGAAGGTAAGGAAGAAGTTTTCTCTTGTTTTCAGTAATGGCAGCATGTCATCCTTGAACATAGCACTCTTTGCCTTCTGATATCCATGTTTCAGTATACACTTGTGTTTAGCTATCACTTTGAGTTTTGACTCCTCCTCTTGTCCATTATACCTGGGGAATCTGTTTATGTCTCCTACATGACAGATAAGTCTAGTTGTTCTATCTATCCATTGTATGCTGCCTTGGGTCATCTCTGTGTCGTGCTCACTGTTCAAGGATTATACCTAGTGTCTGATCTATCACCTGATCCTATTACTGTTATATCTGTTATCCATTTACTTGTGTCTACCTTCTTTTGCCCAGTTCCTAGTCACTCTTGTGATCCGTTGGAGGATCTATTGCCTTCCCTATCACAATATGGTTCCGTTTCAGTACCTCCTGATGACGACGACCTAGAGCT